>JAHHFK020003998.1:0-93710 GCA_024533555.2 Aedes koreicus | reverse complement strand
CCACTTTTCTCCTTATTCATGTTTACTTATTCTCCCCAGTTTGTAATATTTTCACAATTAAAGAAAAATATGTGTAAAAATGAGTGAGCAGAAAACCAGAGTGAGAAAATATGAGTCAAAATCTGAGTTAATTCTTAAAACGTGTTTTCATATGACGACACGGTACCACTTAAACTTCAAAAGTTTCGTTCAGTTCATTCGGTGCACTGGGCTATGGTCCTTTGCACCGAATAAACTTAACGAAAGATATAAAGTTGAAACGACCTCTTAAGCTTCATCTCGGATTAATTTTTAATTCTGACCCTGTTGTATGATCTGCAAGATGTTTGCTTAAAGTCGTGCTTATTAACACTGATGTCGACATCAAGTCTGCCGATCATTCTGAACCGGGATTTAATCCGAGGATAATACCGGTTGGAGCTTACCCCCATTAAAATTCAAATCTTTCGTTCTGTTCATTCGGTGCAAAAGCGTTTGTTCTGTAAATCTTTCATATTTTTTAGATAGTTTGTTCAAAATGTTTTCAAATCGTGAAGTTGTGGATATTTATTTGAAAAACTGTAATAAACAGAATGTTTTTGATTTTGTTCAGCAAAATGTGCAAGTGAAAGTAGATATAAAGGGTGTCCACGATGAAATAGCCACACACAAAATTGATGTATGGATGCGTACATTCAAATTTCATTGGAGAAATGTTGGAAGCAAGAATAGATTTTTTGAACGAAAAGCTGATTGGCTGGATTTGTCGTTCCAGGTAAGTTCGATTTTCCATATATGAAAATGGATGAAATTTAAGAAGAGGTAACTCAAGAGCATTTCATCGATACAAATATATTATGCAATATTATCCGCTGAATCAGCTCCTTCGATAAGCCAAGTTTGATGTTTTTAAGAGCTCTAAACAATATATTTAATTAAATCATAAAAAAATTACATTATTCAGGATACGACATAGGGCAAATAACGGCTTCGGCAGAATCTGTACCTATTATCGTCAGGGAGGTAAATGAAGACCTAGAGCAAATATGCAAAAACCCGCACCCAACTAGAGAAAATAGAAAGACCAAAAATAAAAAACTATTCGACATAATCTACCTCCCCACCCAAAAAAGGAAAAAAAACCACCCCACCTTCCACCTCCCCCACACAAAATAAAAATTTGATAGACTCTTAACCCCATTACCTTTTTCGATCTTAAAGTTGAGTGGCGTGAATAATTTCAATTTAATTCCGCTATAATTACTTATTAGAAACCCGTTCAAGTGGACAGAGGTACTTTACACTGATGAAGTCTGTACGTAGTATGCATACAAAATACACGTATCTGTCAAAGGATACATAAACGTATGAGCAATTACAGCGGAATTGAACAATAATTTGGCACAGCACTCAAGTTTTAGATCGATATTCTGATGAGTTTTTGATTATTAAAATTCAGTTTTTTATTGATATTATCCTCCTTGTTCAGGTAAATAGGATGAAAAAAGTAGTTGAGGAACTTGCAGCAATCTTGAGGTGCCTTTGAACTTGCTGTTGATGGCACCATTTTTAAAAGCAGCTTCCTCTAGGCCTGATGTATTTAATTCTTCCCTGTAGTATTTTAAAATATTTGAAACTTATGAGTTTTATTTTGCTTTTTTTGTGTTTTGTTCCACACTAAAACTACTTTGATAAATAAATTTGATTAAAATACGCACGTATTAAAAGTGTGAACTGTACTAAAAATAGAGCAGATAGGAAAATAACTTTAGTAAGAATTTTGATTAGACAGCTTTCACCAGTAACGTCTCATTATCATCCATGCCAGCCCCATCCAAAAATTTCAACGTTGATCGTGAATTTCAATCGATTTCCCAGAAAATTTTACAAAGAACTATTATTATTTTGTTGATCTTGAGTCACACCGAGCAAAGAAAATTGTGAAAAATATGAAAATATTAGGGGAATCTGGGTAAAATCAGCTATATCATCATTCACAGAGCCGTGCGGTGAACAAAGCTAATTTTAATCGATTCTCCAGAAAATTTCAGATGGGACTAGCCATATTTTGTTGTTCTTTAATCACATCGAGCAAAGAAATTTCTGAAAAACACAACAATATTAGGGGAATCAGGGTAAAATGAGTCATATCTTCATTCACAGAGCCATGCGTTTAATGAAACCAACTCTAATCGATTTGTCAGGCAATTTTACATAGGACTAGCTTTATTTTGTTGTTCTTGAGTCACACCGAACAAAGCAATCTCTGAATAGTACAAAAATATTAGGGACGAACTTTGCCTCATAGTCTCATCATGAATGATGAGACTTACGTCAAGACGGACTTCCGACAGCTTCCGGTGCTACTGTTCTTCACAGCGCAGCACAAGTTTGATGTTCCGGAGGAAGTAAGAAATATTCAAAGTTGGCCAAGAAGTACATGGTTTGACAAGCGATCTGCTCATGTGGCAAACGGAGCGCGCCGTTCGTGACTATCGGGATTGCAAACGGGGAGATCTATCAAATAATGTTCTGGAGTGGTCGAAGCCAACGGGGTCACTTTCGTACCCAAGGACATGAACCCCCCCAGCGCACCGGAACTAAGGCCCATCGAAAAAGTTATTATTAAGCAAGCACTACGGAAGCATCCCAAGGAGGTCAAATCTGAGGAAGACATGAAGAAAAAGTGGGTTTCCGAAGAGAAGAAGCTGCAGCCAGATGTTGTACAGAACCTAATGAGTGGAGTTAAGTGTGAGGTGCGAGCGTCCGGTTTTCTCCGTGATGCAATTTGATATGGTACACCCTTTATATTCGAAAAGTCATATTCAGCATGAAAAGTAATCTTTATTAAAGCTGAAGCTAAGACAATTTTCTATGCGGTCGACTGAACATTTAACAAAAGGATAGATATTGTTGATTGATTGTGTGATGTTAATCAAAAGTTTGACTTAGCCATAGTGATTCGCAAACAAACTTCAAATATTTTTTTAAGGACAGTTTCAGAGGAAATTGTGTGGTAGAACGTGGATAGATAGCCAACACTACCAGCCACGTCCGTCACGTCCCTTAAATATGGTCTACCTTGTACGCATATCTCTGGCATATCACTATCACAGTAGGCATAGACTCATGACCAAGCATATCCCCTTTTCTTGTCTGTCAGTGAACGAGGTAAGATCGTCCTAAAGTATAGTGCAGCGCGTTGGGTGATTCCTTAGTCCTCGGATATTCACAGAACTGTGTTCATATTTTTGGAGGTTAAATAGAACCTTATTTGGAACTGTTTTTGGACGTCTTTAGCGATAATATTTACATTTAAGTGGTTCTGCGATTTCACAGATATCCCAAAATCTTCTTTTTTTCAATCAGTTCGTTTATTTGCTAGGCTCAGGCGTGTGTAACACTTTGCGGAGCCCATATACAATATTGTAACTAACAATGTTTTATTTTTCGATTTTAGTAAAGTGGGGTGCAAATTACTCGTGGCTAGCTCGAGGTTAATGGTTCACATTATCTTTTGGAAGGGGCTAGGCAGGTAACTTATTTCAGGTATTAGTTGCTGCTCATGGTAGCGACATCTACCAAATCTACGGTCCCTGTAGTCCCTTTCAGGAACTAAGCCGCAGATGGGTGACCACAGCTTGCTGGGCAGGTACAAGTAGCACGGAAACAAAAGGATAATATAACTGGGACACAATGGCACGGAATTTACTAGAGTGGAAGGAGGGGGATGATGAAGTTACACTCTTAGATCAGACAAACAAAGGAATTCGTAAATCGCTTACATGTAGGGAAGATCACACATTCCCAAAACATCTCTTACCTCGCAGAAGGGTTGTCTACCTCGGGCCACTAGGTTATCCAATGGAGGCATCACTATCATGGCAATGCCAAACTATCCCGAAATCTTCTTAGCGCATATTGGGAGTATTTTTTTAAATACATTTTTATCAACAAACTTTGCATACTTCTTCCAAATCCTGTAATTTTCTTGAATGTGCTGTCTTCTGCCAGAATATTTTCCAAACTTGACTTAGTCCATAAAACCTGCAGTAGTTTTATTAACTTTTCGTTAGTTCTGCGAAATTCTCAGCAGCCGCAAAATTTTTTAGAAAGTTCTGTAATGTCATATAATTCAAAGTTTTTAACTTATCCTTTTTAATGTTCTTATGTCTAGGCCAACGCTTTTTCAATCCGGAGGTCGAGGGTTCGATTCCCGGTGCAGTTGAATGATAGGTAGACTGTTCAGAATATAAACTTTTCATTGCGCTTGCCACAACGTAATAAGATCTAAATGTAAAAAGAAATCTAATGCAGAATGAATTTGGCAAAAATGTTTGATGATGGTATGAATCTAGTAAACATTACTAGCCCAAATCTCGTGGTATTGAGACCCAAAAAACGTGGTGGCTTTTATACCGATACAAGACTATATTGTTAGTTTCATAGTTATTGCTACAAAGGATCGGCAATAACTCTGTCACTTTATGCACGCTCAGAAAACATATTACCAATGCGGTACCGACGATTCCAAAAAGTATACACGATGAAACAAATTTAACTCCCTGAAACAGTGCTCCCCATCTATCCACACGCACGTCATAATTCACTCCATTGTTTGCGATTGAGATTGTTTCTTGCCATTGACGCGGGCTTGCCAGTTCCGCTGTTTGCAGATGATAAATTCCCGGAAGGCTCGAACAGTACCTATATTGTCTCATCGTTATCGCGTGGTACCACCCACCACCCATCAGTCGTGTAGCTCAGGGAGGAACTAGGTTGCCCTCCATCTTCCAATCTCACATCAATAAACACTCCGCAACTGACGTGCTGGTGGAATACACCGAATATGCGGCAGCGTATCAGTCATATAACGAAAAAATAAGCTCAGACTCGGCCCCGGAGCTGATGACAACCGACGGGAATCACTTTTCGTCTCTCTGAAAAAATGTCAATCAATCAATTCGGGTGGAAAGCAGTAAAACAGTTCACTCCGTTATCAGTAAGTGAACGCGACCATTTTAAAGCATCGAAAAAGTGTGTGGCGGTTTTTCCTCCGGAGAGTTAAGGGATCTCCATCCGAGCTCAGAACGGCATTGTTTATTATTCATAAATTTATATTTATAACGATATTTATGGCACTATGTATTGTCGCGGGTTCGTGAGCTGGAATTTCATTTCGTTTCGCTTCCCCTTTATTGGAATTACCACTTGGATTGCATGGACTGTCGCATCAGATACACTCAATATATCGACTTACTAAAGCGACATCCATTGTGAAATTCTGCGTAAGAGATATCTTTTATCCTGAATGTATATTTGCTCCCTTTGCTATCGTTACTATTGCTGTTCCCTGCTGCTGCTGCTGTTGTTGATAGGGTTCAATTGAAAAATCCCCCTTCGGAACGGTCGGTTACCATGGGGAGAAGGCAGTCCGTCTGCAGTCTTTGCTTTGTTGCGAACTGCGCGAGACCAGAAAATATTCATTTTTCTTCACAAGTCATTAGATGCAGGACTCCCCGGGATGAGCTGTATTGTAGGCAGTCAGTGGGAACAGTAGGGTGATATCCTTTCTTCATCTTCGGCTGGGGTTCCCTATCTGGTGCAAGTCACAGTCGTTTTTCTGGTTGTTATGGAATTTCCCTCGATACAATTTAATTCATTTTCTTTTCGATTACATCACTTAGTGCTTGTTTCCTCTCTGGTCTTCCGCTTCTCCGGATGATAATTTAATAAGATGCTGCGGAAAAAAGGGGAAACCTAGAGAACCGAGATGGAAGGAGGGATTATATTTCAACTGAGGATGAATCACAAGCGGGAAACAGTTTTGCCTGTCATTGATTGCGATTTACCGAGGATGTAGTTCTGCTACATTGGTGATAACGGAGTTAGCTGGCCCTATACACATGTTAGTAAGTGATGCCGGAATTGAGATAGAAGTTATTTCACTCGCTCATCTTGAATTGGCGAGATACAGGCGACGCAGCAATTTTGTCGAATTGTAGCTCGACTAACTGTTCACTGTCGAGCTACAATCGGTTTATTGCGTTAATGTCCCTGACGTATGTAAGATATGGAAAGTCATTTGTGACGCACATCTCAATACAAACTACCCCTTACATCTGTTGGTGGGTAATCAACTAGCACTTTTCCGCAACCTTCGTATCAGTGTCCGTTTTTTTTTGTTTTGCATGCAAGTAAGCTATAATACATATCATAGCAGGCTGCAAGTAAAACAAGCCGATTTCCTTAGACAAACCCCCAACAAAAAAAAAAAAAAAAAATAAATATTTTACAAATAAAAAAAAACCCCAAAACACTCCAAAAACCCACAAACAACCCTTCAACGCGCCCGCCCCCCTCCCTCCTCGCCCCCCCGAACGACCCCAAACAAAACCCCCACATCCTCCCCCCCCCCCCGCTAAGCCCGTTTTTCGCCTCAAAAACAAAAGAAAAAAAACAACGCGGTTTTTTTTTTCATAAGGCCAACCAACAACCAGCCCTGAAACTTACATTTATTACCGCCCCCATAAAAAACTTTCCAGGGATTCTTTAGTACAAATCGAAACACAATAGAGCTGGCTAGCATACTCTTCAAATAGTAGAATGAAAAACGTAAAGGTGATTGGAATATGAATGAAAGAGAAAGTCATCAAAGAGAGTCTCTCAATGTTAGATTCGCCCTTATGAAGGAAAACCCCGCCCCTCAGCTAGAAATGACAGTGAGTTACTCGAGGTACCTCAAAAGCAAATCTGAAATCTGCTCGCGATGAGGAGCTGTCTTGCCCCTTGTCTTAGACGTTTTTTCAGGTTGCATATAGCCACTGTACAGACATTTAAGTCTGCTCTTGTACAAAGCATCACAACTGCAGAGCAGACGTTCCGAGATTACACCGTTCCATGTTACAGAAACGACAGATATCATTCTGAACCTGGCCAATGTTTTTCAAATGATATCTACTCGGGCAATGTCCGGTTACTAGGCCAGTATAGGTACAAAGAACTCTCTTATTGAGCTCCAGAAGCTTTTGACTAATTGTGACATTATAAACCTTTTCGCTTGAACACACTTTGTGGTAACCAACCAGTTGGACATCACCCTTTGTTCTTCCCAAGATTTTAATTCCATTTTTATGGCACAGTATGATATACCACAGAATGTATCTGGGCCAATAAACTGTGCATTTGAACCTTGTTTAGCAAGCCCCTTCCCCCCCCCCCCCCCCCAAAAAAATACCAGTTTTCCCCCCCTCCCCCCAAAAAAACCCCCCACCAATTTGCTGAACTTTAACCCTTTGAGTCCCACTTCGCTGTCTTAAAAATACAAATACTAGCATGTCTACATTTTCTCTTCAGACAAACGTTAACACATTTTATTATAGCCAAAACTTCTGCCTGGAAGACCGTTGCACAGTGGTCGGAAAAGCCTTTTTTCACGGCGAAATTAATAACTCCTAAGTTTTCGAATCATGTTGTCTTCTACAAAGTTGTATGTAAACAAGCTGTCCATCTTGTGGTGATAATTTCGTAGTTCCAAACTTTACCGCTAGGGCGGCGCTGTTGTTAACTTTTGAACGAAACACAATAGAAGGGTGATGTGAAAAGCAAGTTTGTAGGAAATATAACCAAGCAGCTTTGCTGAAGCCACCATTTTTGTAGCTCTTTATTCGACCAAGATAGAGCTATTTTTCTGCTTTAAATCAGGGTGTCTCTAAAAAATGAGTTTTTTTTATTATAACTTTTTTGTTTCTCATTTTGAGGAAAAGTAATTTAGAAACAAAATATAGAAAGTACTGAAAGTTTTTCAGTACAGCTTATAATTCAATAGTTACGAGTAATTTTAACTAAAAACATGCGGTTTTTCTTTTCGACCTTATGATTGTTTAGGCGAGAATTGGCCAGAAGGTCATCAAATTATTGTTTTTATGGGTATTAAGGAACAAATTGCTACATAAATGAGCCCAGGTACTTCTGGGACACACGAGCGGGCAGTGCTTAAAATCGGAAATGTTTTTCGTTAAAATTACCCTTAACTTTTGAACTATAAAATATACCCAAACAATTAGTTCTGCAAAAACATGCATCATATTTTTGCTACACTTCGTCTGAAGATTTATTTATCCTAACAATTGAAATTAAAAAGTTAGAATGAAAAAAATGATTTTTTAGGGACACCATAATCTCCCCCCCCCTCCCCCCCCCCCCCCCCCGCCGGCCCCTCCTGCTCCACCCCTACAAATTCGACCCCTAAATACCCCCCACAGGATGGCCAGCTTCTTTAAAATCACCTTAACCCCCATTGATTCAACAACCTAGCCATAGACTTTTTACGTGCGCCGGGCATTTTCTCCTCCTTTTGCCTTGGGTGTTTTTCCTCCCCTCCCTCTTCCTTCCCCCGGGCCGAAGATTCCTGCTCCCGTTTTCGTTCCAGTTTTTGAGCCTAGAGATTCCGGAGTCCTTGTTGGAAACTGATATTACGCAGTGGAAATGCAAAAATGAATATGAAAATTCCTAAAAACGTATTCAAAGTTTGGAGGTAGTAAAAAACAATGCGGAACGAGGTGTTGCATTAATAGAAACATATGATTTAATTCGAAATGGTCAACGGATGAAAATCAGACACAGTTCATTTTGCAATTAGTTGAAGATCATTAAACTATGTATGAAAGTCAAACAAAAAATCAGATATAATTTAGGAAATATATGTGATTAATGTGCCAAAAACTGGCAACATGCATTTAGATAATATTAAAATTCCTTTCCTCTCCCTTTCGTTACTTGCCTTATTGCTACTACGACCACAGCAACATTTGTCAGTTTTCAATCGTAAGGGCCCCCGAAGTTACAGTTCGGAGCCTTCTCTGGAAATTCCTTTTTGTTTGTTTTTAATTTCCAACTTTAAGGACCACCCTAATGAGAAATGAGGGAATCACCCTAATAAAATATCACATATAATATTTTAACAGTGTACTGCGATGAAATAGGAGTGAGTCACCCTGATGATGTATCACAAATCAAATGTCAACAATATTGGATTTTTTAAAAAATATTTTATATTTAATTTTTTTTTTTATATTTTTTATTATTTTATTATTTTATCTCTACAGAAAACTCAATTTTAAGATAGTCTAAAAAATAATCGAGCCACCCTAATCAAATATCTTGAATCGAATATAGACATTGGCCTACGATGATAAAAGAGGTGTTGGAAATACTATTGTTTTCAACATCCCATTCAAACTCTGATTTGTTTGAATTTTTGTTTGAATTTTCGACAACATTCAATTATATTGCCATAAATAATATCTCAGCAATTGAATGCAAATCCTTCGAGTCAAATTCAATTCACTCCCCCAACTTTTTTAAATTTTTTTTGACGTATCATGCATCTCTAAGACATATGGCATCAATTTTTTTTTGATTTCGGAAAAAAATAGAAACCCGATTGATTAAAAATAAAGCTCAAAGAGACAAAACTTTTGAGCATTACCCTTTTTTGAAATTTGAAAAGTCGATTTTGATCGGCACCCTATTGTACAGGGTGCGGCAGAAAATAATGCGAAAATTTGTTCTATTTCTTTCAAATCCCATTTTTAACAGTTATCTTTTTGGCAGTTATCTTTATAAAGTCCTTTTAAACAAATTTATTCAACGTGTCCTCCATTTTTATTAATAACATCCTCGAGCCGACGACGGAAGCCAGAGCATGCCTTTCGGACGTAGTCCTCCGACATTGACTGCCATGTGCGAGTTATGGTTGACTTCAGGGTTTTCACATTAGGGTGTGATGATTTGCAGGCTCGGGCTTCAACATATGCACAAATCGAATAATCCAACGGATTAAAATCTGGACTGCAAGGGGGCCACAAATCCTTCGGCCAAAACTTCATGTTATCGTTCAACCATTGTTGGGTTCGATTGGACGTGTGACACGGCGCTCCATCCTGCTGCAGGACAACGTTTTGGTCCTCGGAGAAGTTGGCCTTCATCCAGGGCAGCACTAGGTCCTTTAAAATACCGATATACCTTGTGATCAAAAAGTTCCGGTAATTTTCAATTTAAAAAGGCCGCCTTTATTTTTTCGGTAAAATCTTTTTAGTGTAAGATGGCAACACTAGTTCTGATATTCTGTCAAAGTGTGAGAGCAAATTATCCATTAGTTTTGTTTTGACAACTGCTTTTGTTAGTCGAAAAATAGACGCTCGGCGATTTTTACCATGGATAAAAAATTGGAACAACGCGTTTGTGTGAAATTTTGTGTTGCAAACGGATTTTCTGCAGCGGAAACGCTCAGAATGTTGCAAAAAGCCTTTGGTGAGGACTCTATGTCACAAAATCGTACATTTGTTTGGCACAAAGACTTTAAAGAAGGCCGTGAAAGCGTGAGTGACATGCCGCGTTCTGGACGACCATCGACCTCAACTACCGATGAAAACATCGCTTCCGTGAAGAATTTAGTTATGGAAAACCGCTCAATTAGCATTCGGGAGATAGCTGCACTCCTTGATATCTCATTTGGATCGACCGAACACATTTTGACGGAAATTCTGGGCATGAAACGCATTGAAGCACGACTTGTTCCAAAAGAGCTGAATTTTTTGCAAAAACAGCATCGAGTTGAGGTCGCTAAACAGATGATTGCGAACGCAGATAGCGATCCCACATTCATGGAACGCATCATAACTGGTGATGAAACGTGGGTATATGAATTTGATATGCTCACAAGTCAACAATCGTCCGAATGGCGCGCCGAAGATGAGCCGAAACCAAAAAAAATCACGACAAAGTCGCTCCAAAATTAAAGTTTTACTGACCGTTTTCTTTGATTTTCGCGGTGTCGTCCATTCTGAATTCCTTCCAGAAGGTCGAACGGTTAACAAAGAGTATTATTTACAAGTTATGAGACGTTTGCGTGAGGCAATTCGAAAGAAGAGGCCAGAATTGTGGCGCAATAATTCGTGGATTTTACACCACGATAACGCTCCATCACACACCGCGCTCACTATTTGTGAATTTTTGGCCAAGAACTCCACCAATACCATCAAACAAGCACCATATTCACCAGACCTTGCCCCGTGCGACTTCTTTCTCTTCCCAAAACTGAAAATTCCGCTCAGAGGTAGGCGTTTTGAATCGATTGATGCGATAAAAAAGAATTCGCTGGAAGAACTGAAAGCCATACATTCATCGGCCTATAAAAAATGTATTTTTACTGGCTATTTTTTTTGCCTCTTGCGGCTTTGCGTATAAAATAACAATTAAAAATTGAAATAAATGCGTTTTTTTTCAAATTACCGGAACTTTTTGATCACAAGGTACACTTCGGTATTGATTTTAACTCCAGCATCAATGAAAACAGGCGGCATTTTCAAACCGGTGGACGCCACCAAGCCAAACATCATGACACCAGCCGGATGTTTGGTTTGAAATTTGAATTTCACTTTTTCCGGAACGTTCTCCATTTTCTGCGGTGAAATGAACCGGTCTGTGCGGCTGTTGGCCACAGCATCGATGCTGAAAAGCTTTTCGTCGGAGAACAGGATTATCATTTTTTCCTTCTTCAACTAGGAAAGCAATCTCTTGGAACGAGTCACTCGTAGTTCCTTGACCCGGTCCGCAATCAAGTGGCGTTTCACTCTGGCTCTGGAAGATTCATGCAGGTCTTCTTTGATGATTCTCCGCATGGATTTCTCCGAAATATTGTCTTCCTTTGCAAGTTTTCTTATGGAACGCACCGGGTTGCGAGCAATTTTTGCACAGACCGATTTGATCACGTTCGGCGTGTGTGCAAAGCGTGGACGTTCGCTTCCCGGCTTCCGCTACTTAGGACCATCCTGCAGGGACTTTTTTATGCGGTAAACTGTTGCCTTATGGCACCCTACCACCTTGGCAATCTCTTTCGGCTTCTTCTGGGCGAGTAACAAACTGGTGATCGCTTCTTTCGCGAACATTTTGACGAATTCGCAATAAAACAAATAGAATGTTTGGATTCAGCACTTGAAAGTACACATAAACAAATACACTTTCGACAGAAATTAGTCACTAGCTACACGAATTAACCCAATACTCAAGTTTGAACATTTTCGCATTATTTTCTGCCGCACCCTGTACATGTATGTGTTAGTCGGCATTTGAATAATCAGATTTTTCAATTCAAAATAAACGTGTCTCTAGCAAGATAACACAAATTTTATATGTTTTGCACGATATGAAATAGTCCCACTCATCTCTTTTATTAGCACTCGATACCTGGTTGTTAGTAATAATAGGCGCTTAGGACACGTGACTTGAGCTTACAGGAAAGTGTACAGTAAAAATCTCTTAGTTTGTGAGTTATTCGTTTATGTCACCTATTTTGGCTCCTTCAAACAATTTCATTTAATGTGTTTTCTAACTAGCCGCAAGCAAATTTAGCGTTAATCAATAGCAAATCCCACGGAGTTATTTATCCGGTCATCTTAGCGATCTGGCTCAATGTGCAGTGTTCTAAATGAATTCAAGCAGAAGTGAACATCCTTCTTCTCAAGAGTGTTCTTGATTTATATTTGTTGATTGAACCCTTCTGCCAAATTGGGTAAGGCAGAAGCCCTTTCATGCCGAATGTATGCGAAATAGTGCTGGTGGTGATGAATGTACATTTTTCGAAAAACCATCGTCTGCTTCGAAATGTTGAATGTCACACACAAGGAATCGTATAGGGTAGAAGCACTAGTCTTCGCCCCCCTTATGAAACATGCAGTGATTATTTCAAATAATGGTCGATTCTACTTACAAATTTTGCTAGACAGAAAAGAAATAACTCAGAGTATCAAAATATAAAGAAAAATCACCGAAAAAGAAACTCAAAATCAAACGGATCATGATTTGAATTGACGAAGGTACCATTGACATGAAATCCAAACAAAGAGAGAAATTGCAAATAAAGGACATAAAGCTGCTCTACAGAAAGAGCCAAAGGAAACATGAACTGAAACGTCTGTGCAAAATAAGAGAAATAAGGAAAAGTGGCCAAACGGAAGTGAAGTACCGAACGGCTTGTATTCGTGATTCGAATATACAGTACTGGCAGAAATAAAGTGCTCACGTTGGTTTATGTTTATTTTCTCAATACAACTTTTTGATTTGCAGCGATTCAGTGGTAACATATTGGGTCAAAATGAATGACTTCAATTCTTCTTTCGAAATGAGAAACAACAAACGAAAAATTATTCATGTAACTTTATTAACAAAACAATAAACAAAACAACTTTTTAATTCAGTGGCAAAAATAAAGTGCTCATCCGTGATAAACATAAACATTTGAAGTAAACATACTTCAAAACCAAGAACATTGAATTTAATATTTCGTGTGACTTCCTTTAGCTTTGATGACTGCTTGAAGACGTCGAGGCATGCTTTCAACTAGGTTTTTCAGATGGTTCTCGTCGATTCTTTGCCAGGCGCACTCGAGGGCTTCGAAGAGCTTTTTTTTTGTTTGTTACCTCTCCTTTGTCAACTTGCTGATCGAGAATTGACCATAGATTTTCAGTTGGGTTCAAGTCTGGTGATTGCGGTGGCCATTAAAGAAGTTTTATGCGACATCCACGGAAAAACGTCATGGTTTTACGGGCCGTGTGCTTCGGATCATTATCTTGTTGAAAGATAAACTTGTCTTCCAGTCCAACTTTCAACAAAGACTCCTCCAAGTTTTCATTAATAATGTCTATGTACCTATCAGCCGCCATTATACCATCGATTTGAGTCAAATTACCAGTTCCAGACCAAGCAAAACACCCCCACACCATTATGCTTCCTCCTCCATGTTTTACGGTTTTTTGCACATTCCGGTCCAAAAGTCGTTCGCCAGGTTTAACCTACACTTTAGAACGCCCTTTCATTCCAAATAGATCAAACTTGCTCTCTTCAGACCATAAAACTTGTTTCCAGAACGCAACTGGTTTCTCGGCGTATTTTTTAGCGAACTCTAGCCGTTTAACTCTATTTCTCTTTTGAATCAATGGGCGACGTACCAATTTGCTCCTTAAACCTGCATCCTGAAGCCTGGAGCGCACAGTGCGTTCTGAAATACTTAGCTGCAGATTTCCCTTTATCACTCGGCTCGTAACTGTTGGATTTTCCCTGGTTTCACGAATAATTCTGGTGTCTTCACGCGGAGTCGTGAGTCGCTTCCGCCCGCGTCCAGGTCTATCGGCTACTGATCCGGTTTCCTGAAACTTTTTCCAAACTTTGCGAACACCAGAATAACTCACTCCATATCTGACGGCAATTTTACGCATAGATATTTGCTGTTGACATTCCCTCTCAATTTATTTTCGTACGGATAGGTTAATTTGTTTCGAATCTATTTTCAACATTCAAACGAAATCCGAACCGGCGCGAACAGAACCAAAACAAACAGTGCTCGACACCTCGAAAATTAAAACATAGTGTGATTCAGAATATAATTATTTTTTTAGATTTTAGTGGTGTTTTCAGTCAATATTCACTATGTATATTGAAAATTAATACATCCAGAAGGCATTTATGCAAAAAAATAGTTGTGATAGGAAAAACCTGTCAATATAATCAAGATTTTCGAAAAAACAATTGGGGGGGCGAAGACTAGTGCTTTTACCCTACTGAAACAGTTCAGGCTAGCGCGAAAGAGAGAAAGTAGAAAGAAAAAAATGTCGCTTCCTTTTTGCCGTCAGTTTCAAATTGTTTAAAGATTGCGTTTGACTATATTTGATGGATTGTTAAAAATCCACTAATCTGTTAATTTATGCAGACGAGCCGTTAGTACCCATTTTTATAATCAGATTCTAACTGGCATAGTTCCCCTTATTTGAAAGGAATCGTACTTGGTTCCGATCTTCAAAAGCGTTAAAAAATCTGATGTTAAAAGCTATCGTGGGATTGCAATATTATCTTGTATTCCAAACTATTTGAGTCCATTATCAATCAACACATTTTTTTACAAGTAAGAAATGTTATTTTTACCAAGCAACATGGCTTTATGAAAAGACGCTCTACCACTAAAAATTTGCTAAATTTTTTAAATTTTTCAATTAATGCAATGGATGAAGGTAATTATGTTGAAACCTTATACACTGACATTAGCAAAGCATTTGATAGAGTCGATATTCGTTTGTTGCTTTACAAATTGTCTAACATAGGCTTCAATCACAATTTATTAAAGTGGAATCAGTCATACTTGCGTGGAAGAACACAACGAGTAAGATTTAAAGGAAAACTATCATCGATTGTGAATGTTACATTGGGAGTACCACAGGGATCCCATCTGGGTCATTTACTATTTATTTTGTTTGTCAATGATGTAGAATATATTTTACGCCATTTAAATGTTTTGATTCATGCAGACGACATGAAACTTTTCATGGAAATACGTAAATCATCTGACATTGAAGTCTTCCAAAGAGAAGTTGATAATTTTCATATTTGGTGTACAAAAATCTGTTAGAGATTAACGTACAAAAGTGCATCTCAGTCTCTTTCACTAAAAAGCGCAATGTAAGGCAAGACACCATCACCATAGGTCAACAAACTGTTGAAAGATGCAATTAAGTTAGAGATTTGGGAAACATTCTTGATTCCGGGCTCACTTTTATAGAACACTATAACAATATAATTTACAAGGCAAGTAATATGCTCGGATTCATCAAAAGGTTTAGTTTTCATTTCAATGATCCCTATACAATAAAAACGTTGTATGTAACATATGTTAGGCCCCTTATTGAGTCCTGCAGTGTGGTTTGGGATCCATATCAGAATACACATAAAGACCGTATTGAGTCAGTACAGAAACAGTCTTTATTGTATGCATCGCGTAAGTTAGTATGGAACTCTTTTTGGTTACCTTCTTATGAATCTCGATGTATGTTAATTAAAATAGTTGGTCTTGAAAAATGACGTCAGTACGTGAGTTGGCAATTCTATCATTTATAAACAATGTTATTGGGCAAAGAGTAAATGACGCAGAAATTTTAGAGAAGCTCAACTTCTACGCTCCCACCCGTTACTTAAGAAGCAGGAATTTATTCTTCATAAATAATCAGAGAACTAACTATGCCCAATATGGACCCATAAATAAAATGATGTCTGAATACTGCACCACAATTGATAGAACAGTGAATAAAAATAAACTAAAACAAGTATTTTTCTCACAACATCTGTAATAGTAGAATTAAGGCAAGAATGTTAACTGGTCTACATATATGATTGACGACAAATAAAATAAAAATAAAATAAAATTAAAAAAATATAAGATACCCAATACATCTATGCACAAATTAGCAGCAAAACATCAAAATTCAAAATGACATTAAATTATGTTGAAAATGTTTCATAACCCGTAGAAAAAATACACTAATGTCATGAAATTTGTTCCATTGTCAGTTCGGTTTTGTGTGTATGGTCACATAGAAAAATGTACAATATTACCGAAAAAAATCTTAAAACGCAGTACTTTTACCACCACTGCTTCGACATCTTCAACTTTGATAGAAATTTGAAATTTGATGGGCATATCATGATGAACCAAACGAGCAACCTGCCAAGGGTACTAGATTGGCCGTCACAGGATATTACTATTCAACGAAACTTCCAACGAAAATTACAAATCATAAAATTTCTCGAAGTCGTCTCTTATAACTTCGCATTCGCTTACGATGGTTCATCACTCTCCAGATGTTTCATAACCTGTATTTTATAGAATGTCGTTGAGCTGACAGGTCGGATGACAGCATATTTTTTTTCCAGCCATCCGCATCTCAATTTTCGTTTTATCATAAGAAAAATGAATAAACGCCCAAAATTTGGCCCCACCCTGCATAAATCAAAACGAACCCCCATCACGGCACCGCTTCGTCTCCCATTAATTTATCATAATTACTCCCCTGAAACACAAGAGGATGCATTTAATTATGGCGTAAGCCATATAGCTTAATGACCCCTTTCCTTAAAGAGGGGGCAAAGGCTTTTCCTTCCTGCTCGTAGCTGCTTGACTGGCCCGAACGGGATGCAGGCGGCAGAACCGACCAACCGACGGAGTGCAATTCAACCTTCCCCCAATACCACGGGCCACTTTCCATCATCATCACATTGAGTGTGTTTGTTGTTGTTGTGTGTGTGTAGTTACAAGCACGAAACATGACCGTCCATAAAATCACGTTTCAGCAATAAATACTTTCCGTTGCTTGGGTGTTCGCAAAATTCGGAAACAAGAGACTGACCTGGCCCCCACATCTCACACTCAGGAAAGCGTATGCAAAAATGGATACGAAACATTTTTGCTCCGTGCATTTTTCGTCGGAAGCTGCTGAAAGTGTCCGAGCACTCGAATTGCTGTTGTCCCGGTGAAGTGGCTCATAAATTGTTGGAAAATTTAATAAAATCATTATAGAACAGAAATTACAGCGACACGCGGGATGATTTTCATTTTTTGTGGCAGAGTGGGTTTATGAGTTCTTGCCGAGTGAAATTAATTGGGCTGAAACAATCTGAAGCGGTTAAATCATATTAATTTTTAGAGAAAAAATCAAACCTCTTTCGGCAGAGATGTTTTTACATTCATGTGGTCCATTCGTTACCTTCTAAGCTGTTTCCTTTAGGAGCTCGATTCTGCTGACCAAATATGATGAGAACCGCAGATGGAACGTCAGTTGTCTTGCGATGTTTTTGTTTCTTCAGAGAGTGGTAAATGTAACCATAGCTACCACCCAATGAGGGGGTGACCGGTTGTCCACCGTAGCTTACTTTTGTTCGAGCTGAACCCCGGGTGAACGGGAAAATGCTATAAACACATCAGAATTTATATGCATAATCATAATTCATTTTTTATGCTTGGTTTTCCCAAAACCTACAGAATAACGATGATTGTTATTATGACGATGAGCACCATAATGATGATGGTGATGATGTTGTTATATTTCTTCGGTCCTAGCCGTATTTTTTTCACTCTTCCGAACAACAGTGGCAACACAGGCAGTTATTATGTTGCCATCACACAAAGGCATTATTGTTGGCGGAGAGAAGCAAAGCGATCCGAGGATTGGGAAAAGAGCGCCCGACTTGAGTAGGATACCGCGAGAAGCGGCCACCACCGACGAATCAACCAAGAGGAAAATCGCAGGACAAAGCATAATGATTTTGGATATTTTCGTAATGAAATTGATATTAATTATATTAGGATTACGAAAATTGAAACTGGGGGAAGTTTCTTTTTTATCTCTTCTCTGGCTTCCGCAAAAGCATTAAGTGGAGTTTCTTGTGCCGTTGTTCATATATTCGTGTTCTAAGCTACTTACCCAGAAATGAGTCAGGTTGAATCTATGAAACGAAGAATGTGTCAGTGGGTGGAAAGGTTTTCCGGGGTTAATGCGGGGATATTTTACAGCTGCTAGAAGAATAAATTACTGAAATGGAGATAACAATTATTGTCGTTTCGAAGGTATTATTTTGTATGATATACTTGGCATTCGAAACCGAACCAAATGTGTCAGCATCCAAGCAATGTTCCATCAGTTTATGCACATCAAACCTGGTATTTTAGTCTGTTTATAAGTATGTATAAGCACAGCAAACAAAACGCAACGAATTAGAATTGTGAAAATTGTTGTTGACGACATCATATTTAGTTGTGTTGGAAAGCTAGAGGCACAGTGGAAAGAATTGGACTCAACTTCCCACAGATAAAACGAAATAGGGAAATTTCCGCTAACTCTGTGTTTTTGAGTTACACCCTTACAGCTACAAACACAGCAGAAATTTTAGCCATAATATTCGTGAAAGACGCTAGAGAATCAAATTGTGCTTTTCGGGCCCAGGAGGTATACTAAAGGGTGTCCACGATGAAATTGCCACACACAAAATTGATTCGCAAAATTCGAGTTTTCATCCGATTGCCATCAAATTTTCAGGGATTGAGAAATAACTATTAAACTTCATTTTACCATTTTACTCGTATTTTATTTACAGTCCATACGCAAATGCCCGCACCTTGGCCTTAACCCCGGCCATAAGATTCTGCACAACCTGTGAATCAACCGTTTTTTGCATGTAAACCCATACTTTCTTCAGTTCCTCGACTGTCTTCACTACCTTAGGTCGTTTAAGAAGGTGCTGCTTCATAAGCGCCCAGTACTTCTCGATGGGGCGGAGCTCCGGAGTGTTGGGAGGGTTGAACATTTTCGGCACGAAATTGACCTTATTGTCCGCATACCACTTCAGCACGTCCTTGGAGTAGTGGCATGAGGCCAAATCCGGCCAGAAGATTGTTGGGACGTTGTGGGCCTTCAGGAGAGGAAGCAGCCGCATCTGGAGGCACTCTTTTATGTACACTTGTCCGTTCATCGTGTCCTGGGTCACGAAAGGTGCACTCCGCTTCCCGCACGTGCAGATGGCTTGCCAAACCAGGAATTTGCAATTTCATGTTTATTATGGATTTTTTTTTGAAAAACAGATGGTTAATCGCGAATTAACATATGAAAATGGTAAATGTGCAAAATATACCCATCTCTAATGTATTTGTTTTGAAAATATCTCGAAAATGGTGGAATTTATGGATATCAAAATTTTTTTTTTAATAAAACCACCAAAAAAATCATACACATACATGAACTGCATGATCTTTTATTAAAATGCGCCTATTGATTTAAAAAAAATCCATAGAAAGTTTTTCTTGTCAATACTTCTTCAATACGTTATTTTTCGTTTTTTTTAATCATTATCAAGCTTTGGTTTGGTTGTCCTATTATTTCAAGATTTTTAGAGCCAAACCAACTGCGACGAAAAGGCTTCCAGATAAAGATAAAACAAACCACAACAACAACATGTTACTTCAAAAAATGAAGAACACAAAAGAGCAAAAAATTAAACAACACTACTTCTAGTCAACGAAATATTCGTACGATCATTTTCCAAGTTTACATTTCATCCTTTCGTTAAAGTAGTTCGAGCTATCATTAAAGAGTCAAAAAAAAAAAAATGTAATTTTTTTGTTGAGTTTAGAAAACTTATCATTACAGATGGAAAATCTTGTCACATTTACGAAAATGACGTATTTGGATTAATTTGCATTAGACTTAAAGTGGAATCGTTTTCAAAATATCTGCTAAAGCTTGCTTCAGATAGAATTGGAACAAAAACATTTGCCTGTATTTCAGTTATTTATTATTGAATTCAAGATCTTTTTTTATACAAATGTAGCGTTTTCTTCATACTTTTAAGAAAAAATACGGATAAAATTATTCGTCACGGTTTCGAAGGAATTCTCGAATTTTTCCTGTAACACGGCTCATTAGGCGGCGCACACCTTCTTCGTCCATCGTTTTAGCTATCTTATTCCACCAGGTCTTCATCTGATTGATGTCTTTGACAACCTTTCCCTTTGCCTTGAGTCTTCTCTTCATGATTGCCCAGTATTTCTCAATAGGGTGGAACTGGGGGCAGTTGGGTGGGTTAAGGTTTTTCAGAACAACCTGGACTCCTTTCTCTGCATACCATTCTTGAACGACTTTGCTGTAATAACAGCTTGCCAAATCTGGCTAAAACATTACGGGATGGTTGTGGGATCGAATGAACGGCAAAATTCGTTTTTGGAGACACTCTTTTTGGTATAGTTTCGACGTCATGGTCTTATTTGTAACGAAAACTTTCGTTTTTTTGCCACAGCTGCAAATGCCCTGCCAAATCATGAATTTTCGTGCAAATTTGTCGGCAAAAACAAATTTAAATTTGGCTGGAACATCCCCCCGAGCCGTTGCCAAGTAAAATTTTTGACCTGGGATTTGCCCGAAGTCAGCCTTGACATAGGTTTCATCGTCCATCCGAAGACACCCGTCGAACTTGGTCAGCACCTGGTCGTATAGCTTCCGAGCACGGATTTTGGCCACACTATTCTGTTTTATGGTCCGATTTGGCTGTTTGCTAGCTCGATACGACTTGATTCCTTCCCGGAGTCGAGTTGTCCTCACGGTACTATGGGCAGCACCGAATTTTCTGGCCAAATCACGGTCCGACAGATTGGGATTCCTCTTAATCGTCATCAAAATCTTACCACGCAGTTTCCGGACGACAGTTCCACTCCGACGATTGGCTTGAGGCTTCCGAATCGTCGTCAATGCTTCCTTATACCGTTTGATAACGCGCCATACGGTATTTCTGGGCAATTTCAGCTGTTTAGCTAGCCTAGATGCAGACCACAATGGATTTTCCAAATAACTGTGCACAATTTTTTCCCTTCTTTCGGCTTCCATGTTGATTGTTTACAAAGTACAGTCGATTTGCGGAATGTCAAAAATACATACGTGAAGCTGACAAAATTCCCGACACGTGGGCGCCAAGAAATTCCAAATCCGTCCACCAGGAGCGCCACAAAAGTTTGTTCCAATTCTAAATGAAGCAAGCCTTAATTGGCTAAGTTCAAAATTATGCAGTTTATTAACAATAAGAGAATCAACTTAACATGTCAGTTTTATATTACAGAAATTTGCCTTTTTATAAAAAACACTGAGCTCTCAAAATCCATTTACTATTTTTTTTCCAATTTTAATTATAATTGAAGATTCTCTATCTTTGAAAAAGATTTGTTTGCTCTCTTATTACTTCAAATATTTCAACTATTGAAGCGAATGCCATAGTTTAAGAAAAGAATAACATTTCAACAATGTATACATTTTGAACATCTTTTGAAAGATCCCCAGACATCCACAGATTCTCTTCGGTTACTTGATGTATAGAACAATAGTTTAGATCTTACATTTTGAAATTGTGTAAATTAATTGAATATTTCTTATGCTTAAAGGCCTTCCCAAACCGCAGTGTTTTTTTGCCGCCGCATTAAAAAACGGATAGCTCGCTGAGGAATTGTGCAAAAAAAAACAGCTTAAAAAAGTACACTATCATTCTGAAGATCACAAAAAGGTCCCGTAACTTTTTTGCCAGACTAATTCAAGAAGTGCTTCAGCAGTACCGAGACTACGGAGTTAAAAACATTCTCAAAGATCTAAATCAAATCCTTCAAATTGTCAACAGTGTCAATCCATTCAACAGTCTAAACAAGGCATGGCACTTTTAGTCGTGGATCACACTCCTTTGTTCATTAAAAACGCTCCTAGTGGGCGATGTTGGAAGCTTTTGACGTCTATTTGTTGATAATAACAATAACAATAGCAGTGTATTTTTTCAGTTCATAAAACGCTCCCGTTTTGGAGACAGTCACCATGTAAAGCTACGTCCATTTAGAATCCGGAATAATAAAATCATCTGTATCTCGGTAACGGATTGACGTACAAATAAGTTTAATACATTAAAACAAAGGTTATTCACTGTTTTTTTTTAAAGAAAAATATCAATACAAATCATTTCTCTTCGTTTCTAATGAAAATTCGCACTTTCTTCTTTATTCCTCCCATCAAAAGCTGCACACCCTCGGAGTCAACTTACTTGGCACTTTTGTTCCACATTTTGGTCATCTGAGTCACGTCCCGCGCCGTTTTTCCACTTTTCTTAAGCTTCCGCTTCATTATTGCCCAAAATCTCTCGATGGGCCGGAACTGCGGGCAGTTGGGTGGGTTTATGTTTTTATCGATGAAATCTACGTTCTTATCGCGGTTCCACTGGATGACTTTCCGGCTGTAGTGGCAACTCGCCAGATCTGGCCAAAACTTCACGGGATTTTTATGGACCTTTAATTAAAGGTAGTACGTGGTTTTTGAGGCATTCTTCCTTGTACAACTTAGAGTCTATCGTCTTATTCGTCACGAACACTTTGGTCTTTGTTCCACAGCTGCATATCCCTTGCCAAATCATAAGTTTTTTTTTGGTAAATTTGTCCATAAAAGCAAACTTAAACTTCGCAGGAACATCTTCTCGTGCCGTCGCAATGTAGAATTTTTGGCCAGGAAGCTGTCCGAAATCCATTTTGACGTAGGTTTCATCGTCGATGAGCAGGCATCCTTGGTACTTCGTCAAAACCTGCTGGTACAATTTCCGAGCTCGAGTTTTGGTGACGAAACTGTGCTTCAACGTTCTGTTTGGTTGCTTGATGGCTCGATAAGAACGATATCCTGCTCGCAAACGAATTCTTCAAACGGTACTGCGAGCAGCAGCGTATTTTTGTGCGATTTCATGATCTGATAGTCCAGGATTTGCTCTGATGGTTCTCAACACCTTGTGGTTCAGCTTGCGGTCATATGTTCCACTACGACGCTTACCTTGAGGCACTCGATCCACGCTCTTTTGCTCTCTGAAACGTTTTAGCACATACACGGTTGATTTGGCGATTTTCAACGTTTTGGCGATTTTTATTGCGGACCCATGCTTATCTAGTCTACGATGAGCTGTTCTGTCAGAATTGGGCAGATTTGGAGATTTTCCTGAATTGTGTGATTTGTGACTTTCGGTGATTTCTTAATCTCTCGGATGATTCTTTTATCTGTTCGGTCTTCCACGGTCGGCCTCTTCTGGATCTATCAGTGATTGAACCTTGCATTGTGCTTTGCTACAACTGAACGAACTGCTTCCGACTGATTCCAAATGTGTCTGCAATGTTTCGATGCGATTTGTGTTTTAAATATTCTTGTACAACTTGATTTCGGAGTTATAAACTTATTTTTTCTGTAAAATATCATCCATACTCTTTTTTTTGCTGTAAAACACGTTGTGCATGCGACTTAGTATTGAAATTACCGAGATAATTATATTGACTAATTCAATTTAAATAACAACGCACTGACTCTTAAGTGTCAAAACAAGACTAAATTAAGGTGTTTGGATGTTTTGTCTATTAATCTAAGATGTATTTTTTTTCGTAATTGGACATATATTTTTGGGATATTTGTTTTGAGTGTCACAGTACTTAAAAGGTAAAATAAATAAATATAGCAATGAATTCATTTATTATTTCAACAACGTTAATTGTTATGTTCTGACAGTTATTCCAAAAAACTAAAAATGTCGTAATCTTTCAATAATGCATATTCCCTAGTGGAATATAAAATGGTGCATGGTAGGCTTTTTTTATGATGGTTACTGTGTATGTTTTTCCATAATCCCGGGTTCCTGCCTATTCTATTCTAATCTATTCCTACGCTTACGCAGCTAATACTAAATAATACTAGACCAGTATTATTCTTAGTAACATTAATATTTGTTGCATATTTGTTTTATAATATCACAAATATTAAAACGGCTAGGCCCACAGTGTAGCGTTGTAAAAGAAGATTCAAAAATAAATGGCCATTAAATTATCCTTTTGATGAATAAGTTAATCAACGAATATTTTCGGATCGTAAGAAAGAAGAAACGGGGACAACCGTCCTTCCATCTCGTTTTTGTAAGTTTAGGTGAATCGTTAGGAGTGACGTAGCTAAGGGGGTTAATGTCACTCCATTTGTCCTGACTGCTTTGAGAAAGACAAAGGTATTTCAACCTTGTGTCCTAGGTTCAAGCCTAGGTTCAAGCGCTATTGTTCGCTCTCTGAAATAAGTAATGGAGAAAAACTTGGCTGGTTGTTGAGTCCTGGGTAAATCCAAGAGGTAGTCCTCTGAAACGAAAAAAGTTATAAATTGAACCCACACTGTGTCATAAAGAATAAAATCATATTTCAGTGTGATTAAATTTATATATTAAATTATCACATTCTAGGGGTCTAAGTTTTGGACGGATAGTTCGCAATTCGAGTTTTATCTTACTGGATATAGTTTGTTTACCTCCTGTTTGAGTTTCGCATTGTCTTTAAAAAAATTGTGAAAAGTTTTCTCGCTCTAATGCCATTGGAATTTCAAATAGTATCATTTTTAAAATCAATAATTTCATTTTCATTTTGCAGCACAGGGTGGGGCAGTAAGAGCGCAAGTCAATCCAAGGCTGATAGAGAAGGAAGGGTAATGGCTGACTCGCCACATGCAGCCTACATGATCGCCATGGGTGGGGATAACGATTAGGTTGGGGGAGGGGTTTGTAGTGTCTTTGGATTGAGATGATTGCGCTGCTACAAAATGGTCTGAAATATTTAATTTGTATATTAATCGGTACTAGTAGTGAGTGTTTTACCATGAATCTTTTTAAAGCAATTTGTGAATAATATAATTTTGATTTAGTATATACTTACTTGGTCCTGGCTATACTTCTCATCCTGTGCTCCTGTGTCCTAGGTTTCGAAGTGTTTCCATAGTTGTTTTGTTCTGAAATTTATATGATCATTACCCCTCACAGATAACACTCATATTGTTATTGTGATTGAGGCAACGAAACTACTTGCTGGGATGTCTGCTCAGGTGCTTGAATTTCACAAGCGTTCGCGGCCGTGATGATTGCAAAACCGGATGCAGAGAGTTAGTAACATAAAAAAGAAAAGAGAAAGGATATTTTAGTTTTTTTGTGGCATGATTATAGATAATAGGTGGTATTCTCACAACGAATTTTCGTTGCTTTGGCTAATCACTGTACTGTAACCTAACCAAACTTAATCAAAACCTCAAATCACTCTAACCAAACCAAAAAATCCAACAGAACCAAAAGAAAAAATCTGGCTTAATCTCTTGTTTCTACATTCAAGCCTGTGATCTAGTAGCCATCCCAAATTTAAAAAAACTTGGGATCTAGTAGCCATCCCAAATTTAAAAATATTTGAAATACGAACTAATCTGAAACCTAGTAAAAAAAAAAACGTTTCTGTCTTATCCAGCGAGTTTATTTCTAATTTGTTTTTCCTTTCTATTAATTTATTGTTCTATTTGGAGGATTTTCCTACTCAATCTCAACGCCTCGCACTCCCACTATTCACAAACTTTGAATTAAAGCGCGGCTGGGTTGAAATACCGTTTTTGAACTTTTTAAACAAGGGGGTAAGACGAAAACCTTGACCCTATGATATTGTATATGGCTCACCGATCATACTGATATAAACCACGACGAAAGGTTTATTCTACTGCTTCAAATGGTGTTTCCTAAGCGGGCCCTCCGCGTCCTATCTCTAATAAACATGCTTGTCATCATCAGTCTAAAGTAACACTTTTCTGTGGCTAAGGGCTTCATTTCGAACAGTCAGATATTTACCATGATCAAAACATTCACCCTTTTCGAAAATTTTGCAATTACTTTCACTTATTATACCATGGGCAAACCAGGTATTTTGGTTATTCATTCTATAAAACAAATGGATAAACAACAACATAAGTTGCCACGAAAATGAAAAGTGTACTTTTAGTCGTTTCCCTTTGATTAAAAGTAAGAAGTCTAAGAGTGAATTGCGGCCTAACCCACCAGTATCACACCTGATGTTAGTGCCTTTATATAAACGTTCTACGACATGGCAGTGAAATAAATGTGCAGAATATGTGATACTTTCACTATTGGTCACATTCTTGGACTCACATGCATGTTTATAGCATGAGATAAGCCCTCTCACCGTCGACAAGGTGACAAATTTGACCTACGAGAGGGTTTTTAAAAAAAACACACAAAAAAAAAAAAAAAAAAATAAAAAAAAAAAAAAAAAAAAAAAATTTTAAATTTTTAAAAAAAAAAAAAAAAAAAAAAAAAAAAAAAAAAAAAAAAAAAAAAACCGAAATTCCAATATGGTAACAAACAGCAAAATTAAAAAAAAAAGAAAAACAAGTATTTATTTTAATTGACAATCTGTATAAGGAATAATTTACAAATTCTAGACTGTCCCATCAAAATTTATTCAACTTTTAATAACATATTTTGAACAGGTATGATAAAAAAATAAAAGGCATTATATAAAAGAAATAAACAATTGGCTAAATGCATTGATTGAAAAATTCTCTAAACTTTTATATAACGCCTTAGATTAAGACACGATTGTAGCTAGATTTGTGCTATGTCGAAAACTTAGGTATACATATGTACCATTTTGTGTATGTCAAGCGGTTTCAACGCTAACTTTTACTGCCGTTTTTGTTACGATACGAAGCTAGAGCAATGAAAGAATGATTTGAAAAGCTGAATGTAATGCCAAAATAAGTTCGTATGGCGTAACCTACAATGCAGAAAGTGACACGTTGCACCTTTTTGGTTGCATCGCATCCTTACTTTGCCAAATAATACCATCAGATCACCAGGGCATGAAGCTATTTAAAATAGGTTGTTCTTATCTGTAGTCCACTACCCATGACTATCCCTGTCCTTTTGCACTCATCCAGAAGTCCACGAGGTCAGATTCAATCTGGCATGCGGATTCAATGGTCATGCGTTGTAACGCATGCACTCCCTGACCCAGCCTTCCGACTTTGAATGAAGAAACCGCTGCTGATGACGGGGCTTGCCGGCCATCAGCATCGGTCGCTTCACGCTCCTTTCCTTAAGGTGGAAACTGTTTTAGTAATGCTGCTGCTGTTGCCACTACCGTAGGATCATTGTCGTCCTCGTTCCTTGGGCTCCGAATGCAAACACATAGTTATTCAAAACCCGATCAGTTTATGAAAATTAATTCCGGTCAGTCACTTCACCAAAAATTGTAAGCACTACATTCGCGATACTTAATGGAAACGAGTGAAAAAAATTTGACACGAGCTAAAACAAGCACGTCAACTCGCCATCAAAGCATACTGCGATCGATCCCATAATCCCGGGTTCTTGCCTAGTACAAACAGTCATATCATTTCATAAGTGTTTAAAATATTTTGTAAAACACAAAAGAGCCACTTGAGCGAAGTCGTTTCGCGGTCAGAACAACCCTGAACCATCCAATAGTCCAATAAATACCAACACAATTATCGCCCTTTTAAAAAACACCACAGCACCAAATCAAACTATAGCTCTTCAGAATCATCAACCAACACCAAGGTGTTATTTAAAAAACCTTCTGGTGTATACATAATGTTGGTAAAATAATCCTAGCAGCAAACTTGTCAATTGAGAGACAGCAACTCACACGTAACTAATATATTTAGTAACAATAAAATTTCCGCACCCAATTTTGGCGGTTGTATGTTGCTGCATGAGGAATGGCCTTCGTCAAACATGTCTTATACACAATCCCGTTGATTTTAACCATATAAATTGAAGGCCGCTTTGGCAATGGATAAATGATAAACGATTTGACTCAAATTTGTATCAGAGACGTATGGTAGCATGGGAAACAAGTGGCTCTGTGACGCGAAGGATATTTAAAACAAAAATCGAAATCCAGGGCATCCTAATGTACACATTGTAAAGAAATACACTCTTCCAAAGACGATTACTAACAAATCACATTTATAAGTCCTCTGCATCAGGAACTTATACATATAAACGTTCACGAGACACGTTACACCGGAAACGAAAAAAACCTTTCTCGTGCATCTGCCACTACCAACCGGTTCTAACGATGTTTCATTGCTAAAAAGTTAATTTTCTGGGAAACTTAGAACGAACAAACAATATTAATTTGATAGTGCTGGTTTACTTTCTTTCTCTCTATTGAAATCCATAACAAAAAATAATGCGACCTTCACATGTGGTGTTTTTCTTTCACCCCTTCGATAAAAGAAACATTTTATTCTGTATTGAATTTGTTTATTTGTTTATTTGAAGTATACATCAACAGACCAAGTTTAGGTCATAATGATGTTAAATAGGAAAAAAATACAATAAGAAACGAGTACATAACCTCTTAAGTGGAGTCAAGACACAAAAATAAATAAGTAAAAATAAAATAATTAAAGCTATACACTATCTTAACTACGTGCGTCAATTGTTCTAAAAACGGTAGAAAATCTCCGACGAAGTGCGTTCCGCGTCAGATGGAAATTGAAAATGGACGCCACCCTATTGAAGGTTCGCTGCAACCCGTGAATAGCGCTATTCAACCCATAGTTGATGCGGCGAAAAGGAAGCCTGAGCATGGAGTTGTGACGCATTGGCCTTGGTTGGACGTTGATGCTAATCTGTTGAAGGATCCTTCCGCAGTCGATTCTTCCTTGTAGCACATCTGCAACAGTTCAAGCTCTACAGACATCTCTACGGACCCGCAGAGGCTCCATGTCGACCAACTGACACCGACTTTCGTAGCTAGGAAGACGAAAAGGGTCGCTCGAAGGAAGTCTACGAAGTGCGAACCGAAAAAAACGGCGTTGAATAGATTCGATTCGCTCGGCGCCATTGTCATAGCATGGACTCCAGACCGCTGAACAGAAGTCCAGTGTCGAACGAACGAGAGAATAATAGAGCGATTTTAGGGAGTGAATGTCGCTGAAGTTCTTCGCAACCTTGAATATAAAACCGAGTGTCCTTGAAGCTTTGTCAACAACATACGATAAATGTACGCCAGTTTCGAATCCAGCTGAACACCTAGGTCTTTAACGCACTGCGTTCGTTCGATGGTCGTTCCGAGAAGATGGTAGTTGAACAGAATTGGTTGTTTCTGACGTGAGAGGGTTAACACTGAGCACTTGGCCGGGTTGACCACCAACCGATTTAGAGTACACCAATCAGCAAAAGCATCAACCTGCGCTTGGAGTAAATGGCAATTGGCGTTTGAACAGATTCGCATAAAGATTTTCAGGTCATCAGCAAACGAAAGGCGGGGCCCTCCGATAACATAGTGTACGTCGTTGAAGTATAAAAGACATATCAACGGTCCCAAATAGCTACCCTGCGGTATCCCGGACGTGGCGCAGAAACTCCTTGAACGAAGGTCACCCAAGGCAACTGTCAATTGACGCCCTGTGAGATATGATCGAAACCATCTTAGAAGATTACCACCAACTCCTATAGGACTATAGTCTGTCAAGTTTAGCGATCGCGATATCATGATTCAACTTGTCGAAAGCTGCCGTTAAATCTGTGTAGATCACGTCCGTTTGGCATCGAGCGATCATACCATCAGTGATGTACGACGTGAGGCACAACAGGTTTGTAGTTGTGGAACGCCCTGGTGAAAATCCATGCTGGTTGTCACTTAACAACTGCTTGCAATGTGTAAAAGGTGAGTTCTTAACGACCAGTTCAAAAAGCTTCGATACAGCGCTTAACGATGTGATTCCTCGGTAGTTGTTCACGTCCCGCTTGCTTCCTTTTTTATAAACCGGAAACATGTCCGCCATTTTCCAGCAATAAGGAAATGTACCGCTAGAGAGGGACATCTGGAATATCTGATGAAGTGTATACAGAAGACAAGCCATCCCAACAAACATCGTGTCGAATAACCGTTTGTTCAAACAAATTCGGAGAAGTTGTTCAGCTTTTTTGAAGAAAAGGCTGAACAACTTCTCCAAATTTGTTTTAACAAACAGTTATTCAGCATTGATGTTTGTGGGGATGTTCTGTTTCAGAAAAAACCGATGGAACCCCATCGGGTCCGGGCTTAACCGAAGTTTTAAGGTGTAATGCCGCGTTCGAGATTGATTCTGAATCCACATCAACTAGGCTGAGTGTTTGATTTGCCAAGGGAACATTGCCGGCGGCAGCGTGAACAGAATGACTGGTTAGTCTCTCGTCTTTATAAACACTAGCAAATTTTACCGAGAACAGATCGCAAATTTCCTGTTGAGTGCCAGCAGTTTCGCCATTATAGAACATGGATGAAGGTAAGCCCACTTCCTTGCGTAGTTGATTAACATAGCTCCAAAAAGATTTCGGATGAGATTTGAGACGCCGTTGAACCCCACTCAGATAACGTTGAAAATACGCACGACTGATCCGTTTATATTCGTAGTTGAGCCTGCTATAGTGGCGTTTAAGCGATATGGTGCGGTGTTTCGTGAATCTTTTAAGAGCCGCTCTTTTAATCCGTTTTATCGAGCGAAGAGCGTTCGTCATCCAAGGGACCCGAGAGTCAGTCTGAACAATCTTTTTTGGGACGTGTCTGTCAATGACATAAGCCAAGACGTGGAAAAAAGTTTGAGCAGCGATGTTAACGTCGGTCGAATGCCAATCCAAACTAGATAAACCAATACTGCGATTGAATAAAACATATTTAAATCAAACATCGTGAACCTAAACCATCTACCGAGCCCTTGTGTGAAACGTAGTGCTTGGAAGTGAGTCTTTTCCTGAATATGTGAATGGCGCGTTTTATTTTCTGGCTATTGCTCCCATGATTTTCCTCCCGTTTCTTTAGTGCTCCGCCCCGGAACCAGATGAAGCGTTCGATCAGTACAGTTTTTGTGTTGGTTCTGATATGTTTGCTCATTTTGGTGAGCTGTTACGTTTTTCCGTCTTTTCGCTAATGTTACTTCACGAGTGCTAAACATGTTCTCATCGTGTGTTAGTCACCACCACAGTTGTACTTCTGATGCGATATTTTTGGCAGTAGCAAATGCTGCTGCAGTGTGAACTCGTTCTAGCGTCAACACGTTTTGTCCGCACGAAAACTGTGTCCCCGGAATTTCTTAATGCATTTCCAAGATGCTTGCAACAATTGTTGTTGTTGGATTATATTAGGTAAGGCGATCTCCTTACCAAGCTAAGCAAACGGCCCTTTTATAGGCCACCAATTGAAGCTCTGTTGTGCCTTAGTTGTGCACAACCCCTGTGATATTTCAAGAATGACGATTTTAAGACCATATAATCTGTTGGCAATAGTTTAATTCGTGTTCTAGAAACAACCCAGAATTTGCTTTTTTATCATTTAACGAAAAATTCTTTCTACGGAATGTTACTCAAACCAATGTCCAAACTTATTCAAACAATCGTTTGTATTAAACTTGATCGACGATTGATTACGATTCACGTCGCTTGATCGTCCTTGGGAACGAATGGTTCCTCATTATGGAAAATCCACATTATGCATAGTGATTACAATCAATGCAAAGCGAAGAATCCGAACAATTCATCGGCCGCTATTATCCTTCATAGCCATAAACAGTTTGTTGAAATCATTACCAAGCTCCAGCCGAACAGAGCCATGAAAGCCTTCAATAATTAATTATTTCCGGAGACTGTGGACTAGTTCACTCCACCCAGCTTTCGAACGCAAAGCGTCTACAACATCGAACGAAACGTATTCAAACTCACTGCTATCCTTGACGCTTCACATCATAGACAAAATGAAGCTCAGACGAACGAGAGACCGAGAATAATATTCAACTTTTGTTCTGCCGGTTCTCCCTTCCATGCCAGCTTTAATTAAACCTAAACCCTACAAGTACGAGCAGATACTGAACAATAGTGTTGGGATCGGATGGAAAAGCCCGGTGCGGTGGGCGATGCCGAGGCTGCGGAAAAGTGTGGCAATCTTCTTTCAATTTAGCTAAATGCTTTATGATGTACGTTTTACCATTGTTGTGTGGAAATTGAATTGGCGGTTTTCATTATCTACTTCATCATATGTCAACTGGTCTCGCTACGAATGAGTGTCATAGGACCCAGGGGATAGGAAATCACATCATTTTCCATACTGGGAGATTGGAAGATGCTGCAATATTGTTGGGTGGTAGGGCGAGTTTTCCAACTTGACTTTAATTGAATATCATCAGCTGCCTCCTGAGCTGTGCTCTTACAGAAAGGGATGCACACTATCACTGTTGAATGGAGTTGAGAAGAAGCGAAACAGAAGAAGGAATTATGAGTGCCCCTTGAGAGTGCTTATGAGAAGTGAAGAACCGCTTCAGGCTGAATTTTCCCTAAGGGACGTTGGATAAGGCGGGGGACTGATACTAGTACCTCTAATGGATGGAGGAGTAATGTGTGAAAGCAGATGATAATTATAATTACAGTTATGCAACGTCTGTGTAAGTGGATTAAACTCAAACGTCCTTGTGACGAGGAGTTGAATGCCTCATTTAACGCTGTGCTCTCGTCTTTGCATTCACAACACCGCTCGAAGCAGCAAGCTATCGGATTATGCACCAGCGTGCCTCAGCACGTACGCACACTTTAGCGCGTGTGGAGCTTAGTGAAACGAGCAAAGCTACCCTCGAGGGATACTCAAAAAGGTAAACGAATAGATTTCACACCTCCACTATAAAACAACAACAAGGACCCTCTTATCTGCTATTTTCAGAACAATCGATGCTCGCGTTTGGAATGGTGACGCAAGCTCCTACCTGACGCAAGCTCCACCATCTCATCCGGAAGCATCTAATTTGGACAAACAAAGTACCATTGTTTATCAGTGCCATTCAACAACCAGGAAGGTTGCCAAAACAAAAACTGGCTTCTCTCAACCTCAACATGTTGAATTTATCATCACTGTCACTATGCTGGCAGATGGAAGAATCCCTTGCACTCTATAGAATCACATATAAGCTTGCACTAAGCCACAATTATAATCCCCTCCTCTGGTTGCACATTCAATGCTGGAAGCTTCTTCCGTAGCTCGACATACCCATTTAGGGGGTTCATATCAACGAAAAACCATCTCATAACGATGCTTATGGGCAACCAGACAATCAGGTTGCGGAGCAGTTCGCCCTTTTTATCATCAGCGTCCCTGTTACCGTTTCCATAGAACAAACATAAGCTTATTCTGGTTCATATTATAGGGATCCGCTGCCAGCCCGGGTTTTGTTGTCGGGTAAACATAATCGTTCATTTGCGCCATTGTTCTACGGTGTTACGACTCAGACAATCATCCTATACTGGGTGCGCCGTTGTATGCAAAATGGTTAATGTGCATCCAGGCTTGAAATTCTCTTATCTCAATTCGGCCCTAAAAGGCAGCGTAGAGTTGCTGTTCGTTTTCTTCTTCTTGACTACAATGTCCCGGCTAGAATTAAATGTCGATCTAAACAAGGACTGCTTTCAGTTATGACCTTTCTAAATCACAGAGATGACTACATGCCCAGAAAATCCCTGAAGTTATTCAACCCGAAGCTTTCCAACCCAATTTAATGTACCGGCCAATATCGGGATCATAAGAAAGGTGATTTTTTTTTTTACAAATAACTGAAATTGGATCAAAAATGGCAGAGATATGAGCAACATATTTCTAGCTGCCTGGAAGGTAACCCCACATTTTTGGTCGATAACTTGAATAACTATTTAATTTAATTTAAGTACTTTGCAAATTTTTCGACCAAATTTATATGAACTAAGAAATCTATAGACTGTTCCGATAATTATAAATTCACTAACGATTAACCGTCAGTTCAAAATGCGTGCAGTATTCGAATATTTGGCTGCGTCTTGTTGTTTACATCCAAATCAAACTGATGTTGTCATTTTGTTCAATTTTTCGCACAGAAGATTGCGTGGTCTTTCTCCCTAGCAAAGAAAACGGATTGTGCACAAACGGTGCATCGTCAGTGGTCTTTCGATCAGAGAACTGGCTGAAGAAGAAGGTGTGAGCGTTGGAGCAGTTCATACCGCATTACGGAAGTTCCAACAACAGTGTTCTTTCGTAGATTCCCCTAGACGGGGTAGAAAACCCAGTCCCGCTGACCCTACTATCGACAAAAAGGTAAGAGACTATTTCAAGCGTCATCCTTCAGCATCAGTCCAAGATGTAGCGAAAAAGCTGAGTACTTCGGCGACTAATGTTATGCGTGCCAAGGAGAGAATGGGACTGCAGACTCGTCGAAAGCAGAAACAAACAAAACGAAGCACCAAACATGCTGAAACCGAGGGCTCGAAAGCTGTACGACAAACTGCTGATAAAAAATTCGGGCTGTTTTATCATGGACGATGAAATCTACATAAAATTCTGCCGGGACCACAGTTTTATACCTCGCCGAAGGGAAAGGAATGAAACAAGGGATCAGTGGAAGTCATTAGTACTTCGGCGACTAATGTTATGCTTGCTAACAGAGATGGCATTTCGCACAAATGTTACGCCGGCGCGCCGGCGCGTGAGATTTATACCTTCACAGAGGATACAACCATAACTCATCGCAGATAAACCAAAGTGCTCTTTTATTCGGTGATAAATAGACAGAGTGAAAGAGTGCACTAGTGATGGGATGACTTGGAGTATGTGAATCACTCTCTCTTTTAAACGACCGCTCTCACGTGCTCTCATCTGTCTTCGCTCACGTGCTATCGCCTGAAGCGAGCGCAAGCAAACACGGTGGTGAATATAAACAAGAGAGAAGAGCTCTCGTTGAGGTAGGAAGAGTGTGCGATAAAAAATAAATTTCTCTTTACTACACTGAGGATATGGACATCACTGCTTGCTAAGGAGAAAATGGGCCTGCAGACTCATCGGAAGCAGAAGCAGCCAAAACGAAGCACCAAACAGGCTGAATCTGTGAAACCGAAGGCTCGAATGCTATACGACAAACTGCTGACCAAAATTCGGGCTGTGTTATCATGAACGATGAAATCTACAGACATAAAATTCAATTATAAAATTCTGCCACAGTTTTATACCTCGCCGAAGGGAAAGGAATGAAGCAAGGGATCAGTGAAAGCCATTTACACCAAAAAAACTCGGCAAGAAGCTACTGGTGTGGCAGGCCATATGTGGATGTGGAATCTCGTCCAGTCATTACGACAGAAACAATGAATAGTCAAATCTGCGTGAAGAAGTGTCTGCAAAAAAGGTTGCTACCCTTGATCAAACAGCATGACAAGCTTACAATCTTTTGGTCTGATCTTGCTTCCTACCATTTCTCTAAATATGCACTAGAGTGGTACAAAAGGAACAATGTCGTATTTGTACCAAAGGAGATGTATCCATCAAACTGCCCAGAGATTCGCCTTATCGAAACTTTCTGGGCTTTGATGAAGGTGAATCTGAGAAATCACATGAAACCAGCGGATAGTGTTGAACAATTGAGGAATGATTGGCCAAAAGTGGTGAAAATGATAGGAGAAAGCACTGTGTAGAAGCTTATGAGTAGTGTTAAGGGAAAAGTTGGGGAACTCGCCTACCCTACGAAAAATCAAGCAAATTGAAATGAGGATGGAAAGAAAACATTGTTATTTACTATGTTTGAGAATAAAATAATGAAAAGTCACAGTATGGTCTATTTTATTGGACAAAGAAATTGTATTTATATTTTTCGGAACAGTCTATAGTACACCGTTGATTCCAAAATTTGGTCGACTCAATTTTGAGAAAATCGGCAATATTTATTTAGTGTAATTTTTTGAAAATGTATTAACTATTGGTGAAGTTTTCGTTGAATTTTTTTTCTATAACGTACTAGGTTTTATATCTTTAAGGTATTACTCAAAACCTTTCGAATAACGTATAGACATTAGCAATTGGACGTAAAGTGGCAGAGATATGAACAAAAAGCAGTTTCATGTTTTTAGGGGGGTTACCCCAAACTTTCGGCCGGGAGTGTATGTAGCCATACTATTTGCCTGCAACAGTTTCCATACTCGATATTGCCATTGTTCCTACGGCCGTTGATGATGATGTCTAAGATACAGGATCAGAGGTAAAATATATTTATCCTACAAACTTTGGGAAGCTTGACTCTTGGAGACTTTAAAAAAGAACTAATTGAAGGTTCAAGTATGATGCGTGCAGGTACACAAAAACAGTCTGTGTTTAACCACATAAGGACTGTATCGAAAATAAGTTATCCAAATACTTTTCTTGCAAATAATTTAAAAAATAATGTTTTATTCAAACAAATAGATGATTCTTTATTGTAAAGGGATTGAACTTGAACATTGTGAAGATCGGAAGAAACTAATATTATTCTTTCACGAATTTGCGAATTTTTGATCTAACACTTTTCATCATGTGTCTCATCACATTTTTTGGACGCTTTAGCTCAAATGTTTTTGAACTCCTACATATTCTCAGCTGCTTCACCCATCTTTTTGAAGACCCTCTTCACAATTGCCCAATAGCGTTCGAAGGGCCGGATATGAGAGCAATTTGGCGGATTGATGTCTTTCTCAACGAAATCTATACCCTTTTTCTGCCAATTAAGAATTGTTTTGGCGTAGTGCGCCAACGCTAATTCTGCCAGAAGAATTGAGGTGTACTATGTTTCTGATATAAAGGCACGTCTTCTGCAGACACTCAGATCCATAGATTTCCGCATTGATTGTAAAAAATGGTAGACTACATACCGCAGGAATTGCTCATATTTCTCCGTTGAATCATCGTTTACATCCTCTTCTACGACGGCAGTGTAATATTGTGGACCTGGAAGGGTTTTTGAGTCCTCTTTAACTTAGGTCTCATCGTCCATCAAAATACATGCATCCGGTCGCTGCAAAATAAATAAAGTTTCTGGGATCTTGTTGCTACGCGTTGCTTCTATTCTGCACTTTGATTGGCGATGTTTTGCTTCTAGTAGATCTGCCGGTTGTTCCGTTTCTTGAATCATTCCAACGCTGATTCCCGCTTTATTAGCTGAATCTCGTATCGACATTGCTTTGTTCTTCCGAATTAGAGCCACCACTTTCCGATCCAGTTTAGGGTTGGAATATCCGGATTTTCTGCCTTTTTCTGGCAATTCATGCAATGAAAAGTGTTCCCCAAACTTGGTTATGATGGATTAAACACTCGCGTGATGAATTCCAAAGCGCTTCGCCAATTGTCGCATAGTAACATCCTTTTCACGTAGCCATGTGTCCAGATCCTTACTTTTCAATGCGCGACATTTTGAAAACGAAAAATTTAAACCGTACAAACACGTAAACAAACGAAAGATGCGCACAGCATACTATGATGAACACATTAAAACCATCACAAATACACGCGTACAACGCAAATGTACGTGTATAGTTTATTTTCGATACATTCCTTATAACGGGGGGCAACTAAAATTTTGGAATTTCTTTCTTAAGCATTCAAAAAAAGACAAACATGCTTGAAGAAGATCTGAGTTATTTAAATTAAAGATACATTGTCCATTGTTGATGAAAAATTAGGGAACATTTCCAAACAGTCCGTAATCGGGTGTTCGGGGACGCCTCCGTTTGATGTCGGAACGGGAGCGTTGTACTGCTTTCATATCTACTTTGCAAACGCATCTCAGATGAAGTTGAAATCGCTGATCGCAGTTCAGTTGAAATCGCTGATGAAGTAACTTCATTGTGTGTCGTAATTGTTCAAGTAACTCATTTGTTTTTGTCGTGTTCAGTGACGCTTAATTTATTATTGTATCGTCCGTTCCTACGAAATAAATTTTGTTTGTCTGGTGCCTAATCGCGTACGTAATTTGGGTTTTAATTTGCATGTGTTGTGTCATTTGCTGCGTCATCGCATTTTGATCGCTTCGCAACCCATTGTCTGCTGGCCAATAGCAAGCCTATTGTGATCCACATTGAGCCAAATCCATCCCCGTTGTGCTGTTTCTTGCGTTATTGCTGTGTGTGCATACCCAAAGGCGATTTCCTGAAACAACATGTGTGACGATGAACGGAGAAAAAAATTGCGCCATGTGCTGCGAAGCGATCGCTGGCATTGAATTCGTCTCTTGCCGCGGATATTGTGGTTGCATGTTTCACATGACATGTGCGAATGTGTCTCCGGCTCATTTGGGATATTTCAGGCCTCACCGCAAGAATTTGTTCTGGATGTGTGACAAATGTGCAGAGCTGTTCGAAAATTCAAATCTCCGTTCCATAACAAAAGTGGCCGACGAAAAATCACCGCTGGTGTCTCTCACAGAGGCAATAAGCAATCTGCACACCGAAATAAAACAGTTGTCGCAAAAGCCCGTGCCTTGTATTCAATCACCATCGATTAAGAACTGGCCCCAGATCGGTCCTATCCGAGCTGCCAAACGGCTTCGTGGACCTGATTTGGCACATAAAGTAAACGAATGCCAATCTGGTTCTAAGCAACTAGACAACAGTGCGAAGTCTGTTCCAGTCTGCGCAAAGCCAGCGAACAAATTTTGGCTCTACCTGTCTCGCATACGGCCGGATGTTACAAATGAGGAAGTTTTGGCAATGGTGAGAGCAAACCTTGACACTACCCAAGACCCGGAGGTTGTCAAACTGGTTGCCAAAGGAACTAATACCAGCAGCATGACCTTTGTCTCATTTAAAGTCGGACTGGACCCATCATTCAAGACAAACGGATCATTCATTCAAGACAATGGATCCATCGACGTGGCCGGAAGGAATCATGTTCCGTGAATTTGAAGACAACTCTGCCCAAAATTTTCGGAAACCGTCAGCAGTTTATTTGACGCCAACATCGCTTTCAGTGAGCGTCAAACGCTAAATTACAGTACCTCACACGTTTATACCCCGGGACGCACCAAACATAGCACTATGGAAGCTCTCAACCCCCCACCGTAGTCGAGTCATTCCAGCTAGCGACCAGCAGCCGTCCCGACCCTGCGTGTAGGAGTGGGGAAAGGGTTTTCCAAAACGTGAATACAGGCAAGTACAAATGTGCTATTTGTCCGCCAAGACCTGATTCGCTTTCCGTTTCCAGCATTATCTCATTGATTCCTGACGCATCTAAGCAAACACAGCATGAGAGAAAAATACTTGGACGCACCGAACTATGTGTTCATAGTTATTACCAAAACGTCCGTAAGCTTCGGACCAAGATCGACGAATTTTGCTACAATACCATGGATTGCAACTTTGACGTCATCATTTTAATTGAGACGGGGCTCGACGACGCAATCAATCAATTCAAGCTTTTTGGGAACAATTTTAATGTATACCGATGTGACCGAAGCCAAATGAACAGCAGTAAATGTCGTTTCGGAGGGGTTCTAATTGCTGTGCATCATCGGTTTATCAGTAGCAGTGTTGAAGTGTCCAGCGGAGAAATGTTAGAACAGGTATGTGTATCGATCAAGATTGGAACCAAACGACGGCATGCGTATGCTGATGATCTAAAGCTGTTTTTAGTGGTACGGGCTGCCGAGGATTGTACTTGTCTTCAAGCATTATTGGATCGATTCACTGATTGGTGCTGTCGGAATAAACTTATGATCAACATTCCAAAGTGTATGGTAATGTCGTATTACCGCATCAAGCAGCCGTTTGTTTTCGACTATACCATCAATGGCGTCGTTCTACATAGAACCGACCAGTTCAGCGATTTAGGTGTTCTACTGGATCTTAATTTATCGTTTAACCTCCACCGTTCTGCTGTGATCTCTAAGGCTAATCGCTAGCTAGGGTTTGTATCAAAAATCTCAAGAGACTTCACTGACCCGCACTACCTGAAAGCTCTCTCTTGCTCATTGGTACGACCGATCCTAGAAAATGCCGTCTTGGTCTGGCTTCCTCAGCAATTGACTTCCAGCTTGAGGATAGAAACAATACAGCTCAGGTTTATCCGGATGGCATTGCATAATCTACCATGGCGTGATCCGCAAAATCTTCAGATCACTGCAATCTGCTGCAATTGCATACTTTGGAACGCCGACGGAAAAATCAACAAGCGGTTTTTGTTGCAAAACTTTTGAATGGAGAGGTCGACTGCTCAAGGCTTCTCTCTCAACTGAACATCCGAGTTCTTCCGAGAGCATTACGGAGTAGTACTCTCCTCCAACCCCGAATAAATAAATAAATAAATAAATAAATAAATAAATAAATAAATAAATAAATAAATAAAAAAATAAATAAATAAATAAATAAATAAATAAATAAATAAATAAATAAATAAATAAATAAATAAATAAATAAATAAATAAATAAATAAATAAATAAATAAATAAATAAATAAATAAATAAATAAATAAATAAATAAATAAATAAATAAATAAATAAATAAATAAATAAATAAATAAATAAATAAATAAATAAATAAATAAATAAATAAATAAATAAATAAATAAATAAATAAATAAATAAATAAATAAATAAATAAATAAATAAATAAATAAATAAATAAATAAATAAATAAATAAATAAATAAATAAATAAATAAATAAATAAATAAATAAATAAATAAATAAATAAATAAATAAATAAATAAATAAATAAATAAATAAATAAATAAATAAATAAATAAATAAATAAATAAATAAATAAATAAATAAATAAATAAATAAATAAATAAATAAATAAATAAATAAATAAATAAATAAATAAATAAATAAATAAATAAATAAATAAATAAATAAATAAATAAATAAATAAATAAATAAATAAATAAATAAATAAATAAATAAATAAATAAATAAATAAATAAATAAATAAATAAATAAATAAATAAATAAATAAATAAATAAATAAATAAATAAATAAATAAATAAATAAATAAATAAATAAATAAATAAATAAATAAATAAATAAATAAATAAATAAATAAATAAATAAATAAATAAATAAATAAATAAATAAATAAATAAATAAATAAATAAATAAATAAATAAATAAATAAATAAATAAATAAATAAATAAATAAATAAATAAATAAATAAATAAATAAATAAATAAATAAATAAATAAATAAATAAATAAATAAATAAATAAATAAATAAATAAATAAATAAATAAATAAATAAATAAATAAATAAATAAATAAATAAATAAATAAATAAATAAATAAATAAATAAATAAATAAATAAATAAATAAATAAATAAATAAATAAATAAATAAATAAATAAATAAATAAATAAATAAATAAATAAATAAATAAATAAATAAATAAATAAATAAATAAATAAATAAATAAATAAATAAATAAATAAATAAATAAATAAATAAATAAATAAATAAATAAATAAATAAATAAATAAATAAATAAATAAATAAATAAATAAATAAATAAATAAATAAATAAATAAATAAATAAATAAATAAATAAATAAATAAATAAATAAATAAATAAATAAATAAATAAATAAATAAATAAATAAATAAATAAATAAATAAATAAATAAATAAATAAATAAATAAATAAATAAATAAATAAATAAATAAATAAATAAATAAATAAATAAATAAATAAATAAATAAATAAATAAATAAATAAATAAATAAATAAATAAATAAATAAATAAATAAATAAATAAATAAATAAATAAATAAATAAATAAATAAATAAATAAATAAATAAATAAATAAATAAATAAATAAATAAATAAATAAATAAATAAATAAATAAATAAATAAATAAATAAATAAATAAATAAATAAATAAATAAATAAATAAATAAATAAATAAATAAATAAATAAATAAATAAATAAATAAATAAATAAATAAATAAATAAATAAATAAATAAATAAATAAATAAATAAATAAATAAATAAATAAATAAATAAATAAATAAATAAATAAATAAATAAATAAATAAATAAATAAATAAATAAATAAATAAATAAATAAATAAATAAATAAATAAATAAATAAATAAATAAATAAATAAATAAATAAATAAATAAATAAATAAATAAATAAATAAATAAATAAATAAATAAATAAATAAATAAATAAATAAATAAATAAATAAATAAATAAATAAATAAATAAATAAATAAATAAATAAATAAATAAATAAATAAATAAATAAATAAATAAATAAATAAATAAATAAATAAATAAATAAATAAATAAATAAATAAATAAATAAATAAATAAATAAATAAATAAATAAATAAATAAATAAATAAATAAATAAATAAATAAATAAATAAATAAATAAATAAATAAATAAATAAATAAATAAATAAATAAATAAATAAATAAATAAATAAATAAATAAATAAATAAATAAATAAATAAATAAATAAATAAATAAATAAATAAATAAATAAATAAATAAATAAATAAATAAATAAATAAATAAATAAATAAATAAATAAATAAATAAATAAATAAATAAATAAATAAATAAATAAATAAATAAATAAATAAATAAATAAATAAATAAATAAATAAATAAATAAATAAATAAATAAATAAATAAATAAATAAATAAATAAATAAATAAATAAATAAATAAATAAATAAATAAATAAATAAATAAATAAATAAATAAATAAATAAATAAATAAATAAATAAATAAATAAATAAATAAATAAATAAATAAATAAATAAATAAATAAATAAATAAATAAATAAATAAATAAATAAATAAATAAATAAATAAATAAATAAATAAATAAATAAATAAATAAATAAATAAATAAATAAATAAATAAATAAATAAATAAATAAATAAATAAATAAATAAATAAATAAATAAATAAATAAATAAATAAATAAATAAATAAATAAATAAATAAATAAATAAAGAGAGAGAGAGAGAGAGAGAGAGAGAGAGAGAGAGAGAGAGAGAGAGAGAGAGAGAGAGTAACACATTTCATGATTTTATGTTGATTAAATTCTATACAACCAAATCTAGTCATATAAAAGTATTTTCAACCGTTATAAAACTAGTTGTTACTTGGGGAGAGAGGGGGGGGGGATCATTGGTACGAGACGGAAGCGGAAGACGGGTCTGGAGAACCACTTTGAAAGCCTGCTGTTCAATCCACAGCATCAGTTCAAACATCGAAACATGAAAACGCTTGCTTAAAGATCCACATCGCATCTCTGAATGAAGAGATAGATCTACATCGCACTTTGGAAGTGCTGCTCAAGGATCGTGATGACGGGAAGTTGCCAAGGAATCGCAAAAAGAGATCTTAAATAAGAAGTTCGTTGAGGCAAACGAGCAGATGCGCACTTTGGAATTCAGCAAGATTTAAATAGACTCGCCCTGAAGAAGTCTCATCTGGGCAAAATAAACGTCGCACGCTGTATACTGGAGTGTCAGCAAGTGGGACCACCAGAACGAAGAAGAAGAAGTATACTGGAGTGTAGGTTAAGTCATGTGCTAATTTGAGATCTCCCAGTGGCAGCTACATGATATTCAAACATCTCTATTATGCATTTTTAAATGAAAAATAATTTAAACTCAATCAAGATTGTCTCATCTACTTGGTAGAATCTTCAAAAACAAAATACCGGTCACTTTCTTTCTTGACATACTCTCCTTTCGTAACATCGGCATTCCACCCTTTCCCTAATTGATCTTCAAGGACGTGGCCAGTGCCGTTTTTGATTCTATAAATGAGGATACCTTGAGTTGCACATTGAATTCCCAAGCGTCATTCTGTTGGATCTCTGTGCAACTTCAGCTGACTTAGAGCAATCACCGGGTAGCAAACTATGGGTTCAATATGCTTATGTTCATGTTCATGCTCAAGCTTGAGCATAAATAAATTACTGTTCCCGGAATACGTTTCATCAACAGGCGCACATTATTCTCATCCATCGTTTTGGCAATCTTATTCCACTTGGTTCTCAATTCATTGATGCTTTTGACGACACTGCCATTCACCTACAGCTTCTTTTTCATAATAGCCTAAAATCTCTCTATCGGTCTGAGCTGGGTACAGTTTTGTGGGATGAGTTCATTCGGTATAAACTAAATCCCGTTGGTTTCATACCACTGCATAGAATCAATTGCGCTGTTGTGTGTTGGTGCGAGCTCAAGCGAGCTCATGTCCAAAGTGTCGTCGTACGCGGGTATTGTGGGGGAAGATAGTGTGTATTATTTAGCAACCGTGTAAAGTTAGAGGTCGTAAGCGAGTTTATTTTTCTTTTTGATTCTGTTTCCTGCAACCAAGGGCCAATATCTAGAACTAGGTTTTAGAGGAAAATACCACAACCGTGCCAAAGTGAATTTTGATTCGGTGTGCAAGCTTAGTTTGTAAATTAATCGGTGCATAAAGAGTGTATTAGACACAGATATCATGTTACTCCCGGAAGGTATACGACACGTCGGCGACGGCCGGGTTGATGTGGACGAGTGCCGACGGCCGCAGCTGCGGGTCCAGCAGGACTTGGCCATCTAGGACATCGAGGAAAGATTGTTTGCAAAGCAACAAATCATTTATTTCTACCATATTTTGAAGACAATATCTAATATCCTGTTTTATTTTATTTTGTCTATTTTGTTTTGTATTGTTTCTCGTTATGCTTGTCTCTTTTCAGTCACATTGGAGCGGTCCATTGCTGTTGGCGGAAAGTGCTACATACTTTCAGCGTATCGTTAACCAAAACGAACCCAGCTGTTAACCTTTCCCCAACTATCCAAAATCCCAGTGATTTCTCGTGGAAGTGCAGAGGATTTCTCGGCTTTCTTCAAAGCGAGTATCATGTCAACACGTTCCTTCCCATTCCCTACTTGACCAGCATTCGGGCACGACCGGCACCGGTATTGCTTTATAATGGGTCACCAGTTTTTACACATTGAAGATGTATGTGAGTCCCAAACACCATCTGTTGGTTCTTTGCGCAAATACAGCTGATCTGGCAATAACGTAATTGCATCCGTGAGCGGTCAATCATGCTCATGCTCATGCTCAACATCTCCTAGCCAAGTCAAATTTTGGTCCCAGTAGCTGTTTGAAATCGGCCTTTACATAGGTTTCATCATCCATGAGGAGACAGCCATTGAATTTTAATGTCAACACCTGATCATACAGTTTTCGGGCACGGATTCTGGCCACATTGTTCTGCTTTTGATCCCTATTTGGTTGTCTACAGGCACGGTGTGACTTGAAGCCTTCCCGGAGACGAATCCGTTGCACGGTGCGGCGCGAAATTTTTTGGCCAAATCGCGGTCTGAGATGTTGGGGTTTGCCTTAATGTTCTTGATGACTTTGTTCCGCAGTTGACGGTTGACAGTACCCGCCCGACGCTTGCTTTGAGGCTTGCGATTCGTCGACAAAGTTTCACTGTACTTGTTCACAACACGCCACACGGTATTCCGGGGAAAACCCAACACTTTAGCAAGTTTTGGCCCAGACCACGAAGGGTTTTCCAAATGATTGCGCACAATTATTTTCTTTTTTCTTCTTCCATTCTGTATTTCTCTGAAACACGTTGGAACTGCACCGCGAAAAAAAACTTCTGATGTTGTTATTGTTTACAAATCCAACCAATAGGGTCGCAGTAAGAATTAAAAATGTTTGTTCCAATACTAAATGGGCCACATTCTATTTGCTCGTCTGTCAGAAATCAGTTAGCTATAGAGGGTTATTAAAAAAAAAAAAAAATCATCTGTTAGATTTATATGAAAATTTTAATTCTTAAATCGGATTACAGCCTAAACAATATCATAGTTTTACATTTAAACTAAGATATTACAAAACTAATTCACAACCTTCGAGTAATGTCATAAGGACAAATGATTCGACTAATAATTTCAACTTGGATTGAATTCACTTTGAAATATAAAAAATCGGTTCAAGTACGTCATCTGGGGGGAAGGTGACCGAGCAATAACAATCCATGTTTCCATTCTACACTGAAACAAATATTTTTAAAAACATGTACTGCTATACGTCATACTCATCAACATATTTGGTTTCCTTAACCGTTGTGTGGCCAAATGGGTACCCGGGTACCTTTTCGGATTTCAATTCACGATATTTAAATGGTTTTTCATTGTACAAGATTTAAACTCGGTTAGATCCAAGAAAATGACGGTCAAAATCGATTGTACAATTTTCCGGAATTTTTCAGCAAGCAGGGGTGAAATGAGGGGCTCTTACTTTTTTTTAACTACGTAGATGGCCGGATGGGTACCCGGGTACCCACGAAACTGAAATGCTTATATCTCAGGTGATTTTAGGCCGATTTGAACAATTTTGAAATCAATTGATTCAAAATTTATTCTTCTATCAAACTGTTTTGGGAATGGATCGATCCGGTCATTCTGATTTCCGGAAAATCCGGATTTCCATGGACATGTCTTGATTTGATGAACTGATCGTGGAATTCGGTAAATAATCAGCAATGTTGATATCAAACTTAATGAAATTTTACTATCTTCGGTCCATCAGACGTGTGAAAATCCTAGTGGCCATTCCGGAACAGGTTCTCCGCGGGGCCATGGGTGGTCATAAACATTTTTCATTGAAATCCCAGCAATATGGACATCAAACTTCTTGAAATTTCATCAGCAGATTGAATGTTACTATCTTGGGTCCATCAGACGTGTAAACATCCTAGTGGCCATTGCGGAACAGGTTCCCCGCGGGGCCATGGGTGGTCATAAACAATTTTCCATGGAACCCCAACAATATGGGTATCAAACTTCTTGAAATTTCATCAGCAGGTTGATTTTTATTGTCCTGGGTCCACCAGACGTGTGAACTTCGCAGGTATTTAAAACTTTTCTATGGAAAGAAACACACTAAGATTTTTTTCAACGGAGAAAATATGAAATATTTGAATAATTAGAGTATATATTTTTTTATGTTGGAATGGCTTCAAGAGGAGGTTTTTGATCATCACGAAACCATCAGATGTGCCGGTTTAGAGTGATTTTTTGGTTATATAGAAATTCAACCTGCTGATGAAATTTCAAGAAGATTGATGCCCATATTGTTGGGCTTCCATGGAAAAATGTTTATGACCACCTATGGCCCCGCGGGAAACCAGTTCCGGAATGGCCACTAGGATGTTTACACGTCTGATGGACCGAAGATAGTAAAATTCAACCTGATGATGAAATTTGAAGAAGTTTGATACCCATATTGCTGATTATGTACCGAAATCCACGATCAGTATTATCGTATAAAGACATGTCCTTGAAAATCCGGGTTTCCCGGAAACCAGAATGACCAGATCGATCCATTCCGATAACCCAGAATTGTTCAAATCGGCCTAAAATGACCTGAGATATAAGCATTTCAGTTTCGTGGGTACCCGGGTACCCATCCGGCCATCGACGGGTGTTTTTTTTTACGGTCACACAACGGTTAAAGGCATTCAGACTTACTGGAATCTTGAAATCTTCAGTGTCTGATGCGGGATGCGCGTTTCAACAACGTGCAACATTAGCTGCTCTAATTGGAGTAGGTTCTCTTCCTTGATCCCTCTAATGTCCATATCCTCAGTGTGGTAAAGAGAGATTTTAATTTGTCCACACACTCTTCCTACCTCAACGAGCGCTTTTCTCTCTTGTTTATATTCACCATCGTGTTTGTGTGCGGGTAGCGCAAGTGAGTGGGGAAAACAGGTTTTTATTCACACAATACTCGATCGCTCTAGAGTGAGAAGAAGAGCTCTCAAATTAACAGAAGCGAATGTAGATAAATTCCCTGAGGCGTGCGCCCCAGTGAGCTCACTGGCGTGGGCTCTTCTTCTAATATACAGCAGTGATTGCAAAATCGCTTTGACGCTACATAACAAAGGAAGAAAGAAGAATGTTCTACAACTCCGACGGCGTTTTCACTAAAAACTGCACCAGCGAATCACAGAAAAAACACTTTCAAGGTCTTGCTCCATTTGGTTAAACCACCTAGCTCCCAGCGCTGCTCTGCGTCTCGTACCGGTCGGATTCTAGGCAAACACCATCATGGATCCTCCCTTAGCTCAGTCAGTAAAGGCGCAGCTACAAAGCAACAACCATGCTGGTGGCTGGGTTTAATTCCCGGCCTGGTCTAGGCATTTTTTGTAAAGGAAAATTTCTTGAATCTCTGGGCATAGCGTATGATTGTACTTGCCACACAATCATACTAATGCAAAAATGGTACTTGGCATCGAAGCTTTTAATTAATAACTGTGGAAGTGCATTTAGAACACTAAGTTGGGAGCAAGCTATAAGCTAATTGAGAAAGCAATAAGCTTGAAAAGCTAAAGAAGAAAGAATCATTTATGCGGGGTTGTTGTCCAACATTATTATACCATGTTCCGCTTATTGTACCCTTCCAGCTTTAGCGACTTTCTGGATACTGTGTTCGCCATAGAGCTGCGCCAGCTCATGGTTCATGCTTCTCCTCCATACGCCGTTTTCACATACACCGCCAAAAATGGTCCCTAGCACTCGTCGTTCGAAAGTCAAAGTGCTTGCAGGTCCTCTTCGAGCATTGTCCACGTGTCATGCCCGTAGATAACTACCGGTCTTATCAGCGTTTTGTACATGGTACACTTTGTACGGTGATGAAATTTACGGTACGACTTCCGGTAATAATGCGTCTCCGAATTTCTCTGCTGCAGTTGTTATCCGACGTAACCAATGATCCGAGGTACACAAACTCATCCACCACCTCGAACTCATCTCCATCGATTGTCACAGTTCTGCTTATGCGAGATCTGTCACGCTCCGTCCTTCCAGCCAATAGTTACTTAGTCGTCGACGCATTCACCTTCACACCAACCTTTTCCGCTTCACGTTTCAGCTTGGTGAACTGATCAGCTACCACCTGGAACAACAATGTCCACGTCTTCAGCGAAGCAGATGAACTGGCCAGATTTATTGAAAATCGTACCCCGTATGTTGAAGTCTGCTTGTTTCATAACACCTTCCAGCGCAATGTTGAACAGGAGGCAGGAAAGACCATCGCCTTGTCGAAGTCCTTTGCGTGTTTTAAACAAGGTTGACCTGATAAACCAATGTTTAATTTAATGACTGCCTATTCAATCAACTTCACCCCAATGATTATCTTCTGATGACGGTTTCTATCAATACTCATTCAGAAACATATTTCACAATGGGTCGCAACCCATAGCTGGAGAATCGCCAGTATACAACATGGGTTATTAATGCTTATAACGCCAGTATCATCCTTATTGAAGTACTATCTTACCTCATACAAATCAACCATATTTCTATCATTCAATCCAACCATAACATATTCCTTTGTGCTGATAATCTTGCCTCAAGTTACAACAGCTTTGTATGCCGGCCAACATCTCTGCATAAAGAGACTCCAAATCAAGAGTGCTAGTAAAGCCAAAACAAACATCTCTCACGAGGCAACATCCGGGAAATATTCATCAGCACAGAATTTCCCTAGCAGGAAAATCTATTCACCAGAAACACTCAGTGCCGTACATCCCCATGACAATATACGCACCATTTGAGAAGTACCACACCACAAACAATTATTCACGCAACATTAAATCAACCACAGAAGCTAACTCTCCCCCCAGAAGAAGATAATCACTCTGAAATGAGGACGGACAGGACATTACCGGCTGACTGATTTTACATCGTTCCTCCTACTATGTACTAGCCCATTGCCTGACAGCGCTCACAATGCCTTTTCCAACATCTTTCCGCACATTCACTCTGCACTCTATCTCCAGGGCATGCAACCGCCATAATCATACCTGGGTTGTAGTTAGCACAAGGAAGTGGGTGATGAACAATGATTTATCTTTACCTTTTCCGACAGCTTACGCTCGTACATGCAAGCTTTGCTTCTCGTTGTAACCGAAATGAAAAGTGTCAGTCACTCAGTCAATCAGTCAGCAATCCTACACATGGGACGCTTCCGGGAACATGAGCATAACCGAATATGGCCCCCGAAAGGGAAACGGGGAAACCCCCAGAATCATCTATTTACGAAACAATTAGTGCTGTCAGTATCAATTTATCTCGAACATGAAAACTTAATTCCGTTAAGACGGCTTCGGCTTCGGCTAATGGTGATGGAGCCTTCGAAGTTGCAAGCCGGCAGGCACTGTTTGTGAGCCCTTGGAAAAGTATACACACGTTGCCGACATATTGTTGGTGTTGTGAGGGTAGCGGAAAAACACGCCGCTAGCAGCAGCAGAAGTAGCTACCCAACCAAAAAGATAAACATTACGCTCTGGTGGTGGCAGGGATCACATCGGTTGTGTGCGGCGGGAAGCTGAAAGTCTACTCTGCTTCCAAGAGCAACCGAATTGAAAACGGGAAACGCGTTGCTACGAAGGAAATGGAAGAAACCCATTTCCCGTTGAGGATTCCTCTTTCTTTTCGGTGCGACAACGACGTCGTCGACGACGATGGGAAATGCTGACATAGATTTCCCGCTCCCAAGTTGTCGTCTGGCTTGGTGAGATGCAGCAGCCAAGCGAGCAACCCTCAGTTCATCTATTATTTACGCAGCTCCTGGATACCAGCAGGGGCGTCGGAAGAAAAAAGAAGGCTGTCGGTAGCGATATGGGCGGAGGTGGGGTTTCGGTTACAATCCAGGCTGAAAAATACTAAAATTAATGTCGGTTGAAATCGTTTTTTTTTCGTCCTGCTACTGGGCTCTGATGCTAAATGTTTCTTTTTTTTTGGTCAATACATAGGCTGAAAACTAATGTTTGAAAAACGATTTGAGTTAATATGAAATTTTCTGCGTTTCCCTAATTTCAGGAAAATCAATTCATACTTCCAATGAGTGATCTGGATGAGTGAACAAGTAAGTACAGACCGACCCCATCTAGGAAAATTTCACCATTCACAAAAGTTTCATCCGAGCCAATTAAAAGGATATCCATTGCAGTTCAATTCCTTTCTGAAATTAAAAATATTTCCCTACTTTTTCATTCCTTCGCCGAATCCCACAATCGATTCAAAAATAACGATCCATCGCACTCATCTCATCCTCATCCATCCTGTTTCCGGCCCATCCAAGATACTTCCACCGTCCATCATTATTGGAAAACTCTCAACAACCAGCAGCGATGGAAAAATACACAATTGAAACTTTTCTGCTCTGCTCCCTCCCGCCTACCAACAGATTCTACATATCTCCGGCAAACAAATTCGCCACGCCAGCAAATATCCCTATTTATCAGTCGAAGGAAGAGACCTGTTTGTCAGATCGAATTCCCCTCGCCATTTTGAAAATCATGAAAAAAATTTATGCATTTGCAGCCGAGAAACTTTGTCTTCCTGAGTTTGTAACTGCTCTCTCCACGAATTTTTGCCATTTGCCGCCTCAAACTTTCCACGCAATCTTTTTTATTGACAGAGATAATTCGATAAACATGCCGGCATCTTTTTTTTTTTTTTTCCCTGAATCCTGTTTTGGATGACAACCAATTGAGGGCTTGTTTGCATTCGGAATTTATGGTGCGTTCTTGAAACGGTCAAGGTGCCTCGTCGTTGCTACAATGGAAAATTTGTTCTCGAATTCCACTTTCAGAAGCACGTGTTCAACGACTCCCTCCCCTCGTTTAGTTTGATATCTTCGTCCTAACACACTTGTGCTGAATTTGGGCGAATGGCACGTGTTTTCAACACTCATCATACGAATCTTGAAGAAAAGGCTAACTAAAGCAAAGCAACAGTCAAGCTGGTAGAGAGGGGAAAGTCCTAATTGAATTTTAAAAACCCGATTTACTTGTTTATCTCTTTTGCGTGAGGTGGTTTTATGGGATAAACCGTCGGGAGTTTATCGAGTTTTACGATGATGTGGTGTGATACGATATTTGAGTGGGGTCGTCAGTCAGGATAATGGGATCAGCGATAAATATGAAAGTTATGATCCGTTTTAAATGTTACTATGTGCGATTAATTTTGCTTCAACATGGTAAGTGGTTAGGGCAGTTGAATGTTGAATATATAACACATAATTTTATGGCAAGAGCTATGTGCAACGTTGTGAACATAGTACTTAGAACATAAAAGAACATATTATGTTCAAATTTCCTCCGAAATATTTCCCCAGAAAATTAGTGAACTCCTTCACCATACACAATCTGGATTCATGAGTTCACATTCTTGAGATTAAAAATCTCAGCAAAAAGAAAAACAGCGTTTGAACTACCCGCCCAGAAATTCGTTCAGAAACAAAGATGTGTTTATTATTTCGCACATCACATCCTTTTGTAGCTACAATTTTAAGTCAGAGAAAACCAAAGAACGTATTTAACTAACACTGAACAAGTTGAATATGTTTTGATGTTTTCTTAGTAAATGTTAAACACGAGAAAAACCGGACTGTTGTTAACAAAAAAATTCCAGTTTATTAACTCCTTGGTTTATTGTCGTTTGTGAGGATAGTTAAAACATTCATTCAGATGGCTATTTTCTTGATGACGTCATCAATGTGAGGATAAAATTATAACCTATCATCAATAATCAAGACAATCAAATTCAACTGAGATGTCTGCAATTACTCGATTCCGCAAAATTACCATGAATTAAATTTTATTGTTCAATTTGAATTATTTGTAGTTCAAAAATCTACTTAGAGAACGTGAATCAGTATACAAATGTTAAACGCCTCATCAAAGCTGTAAAGCTATGTCCATTTAGAATCCGGAATATTAAAATCATTTAATATCTTGGTAACGGATTGACGTACAAATAAGTTTAATTCATCAAAACAAAGGTAGTTCACTGTACTTTAGGGAAAAAATATCAATACAAAGCATTTCTCTTCTTTTCTAATGAAAATTCGCACTTTCTTCCTCATTCCTCCCATCAAACGCTGCACACCTCCGGAGTCAACTTCCTTGGCACATTTGTTCCACATTTTGGTCATCTGAGTCGTGTCCCGAGCCGTTTTTCCACTTTTCTTAAGCTTCCGCTTCATTATTGCCCAAAATCTCTCGATGGGCCGGAACTGCGGGCAGTTGGGTGGATTTATGTTTTTATCGATGAAATATACGTTATTTTCGCGGTACCACGGCTGTAGTGGCAACTCGCCATATCTGGCAAAACTTTACGGGACCTTTATGGGCTTTAATGATAGGTAGTACGCGGTTTTTGAGGCATTCTTCCTTGTACAGCTTCGAGTCCATCGTCTTATTCGTCACGAACACTTTGGTCTTTGCTCCGCAGCTGCATATCACTTGCCAAATCATCTGTTTTTTTTTTGGCAAATTTGTCCATAAAAGCAAACTTAAACTTCGCATTAACATCTCCTCGTGCAGTCCTCATGTAGAATTTTTAAAACTAGAAAATAAGAAGAATGATTAGTAATTTCCATTTAATTCCAACTACCTTTATTGCTTATCTTGACAGATACGCCTATTTCGTCTACAATGTGCAGACATCTTCAGTGTCGTGTACTAATACTTGACTAATACTAGATTTTTGGCCTGGAAGCTGTCCGAAATCCATTTTGACGTACACACTTGGAAATTATGAATTTTACACGAAACGTAATTCATGTTTGTGAAAAGTCGGGGAACGTAAAGAAAGATTTCGTATAACATTATGTCTCCCGAAACTGAAACTGATGTGTCGGTCTCAGGGGACTGAAATTAACATGACATTTTGGTAGTGTGTATAACAGTGTGATGTGACTAGTATTGTCATGAAGATGTACGTTTGATGCAATTCAAATCTTGATTCATCTAGCTGATCAATTGATGTGTCATACATGTGTTTTATGTTTCTAAGTTAGAACGTGTTTGTTTACGTCTGATACCTTGTTTGCATATTATGTTTCATAAATGTATCAAAACAAGTCTTCCGTATTTCAAAAACCAAACAAGCAAGAAAGGTTAAGAGTCGACAAAACTAGTCAGGTATGTTTTATTAGAGCCATAGTGGACGGGAAAAGACAGGTTTCAACTTTGCTTTAGACAAATATATATCGAATATGTATTTATGTCACATAATCGTTTGCCACTGAATCATTCAAGAACTAAGTTCAATTATGCTAGAATGATAAAATATTGTAAATTTCAATTGCCATTCGATTCTATGATCGAACATCAGGATTTATTTGTTGGTACTTCAAAACTTAGTCGCAATCAACCAATAATTAGGATGAGTTCAGTTCCATTAATTAAAGTGAATGCATATTTAAGTCCCCTACTAGGTTGGTAAATAGGATGATGATGAGGTTTAAGAGGATTCTAACAATTCTATATCTCATATGTCGAAATGGTCAGGTGGTAAGAACACCGACCTAGTACGCTTGGCGTTCATAGTATGAACCTGGTTCATGAATGCTTTTTTTTTGCCGGCAAAATTTTTTCCAGCTTAGGTTTTAGAATTGTTTGTTCATGACAATTGTCAGACATAAATTATGTTTCGTAAGCTCCACCTTCTGCGCTATTTCTATTCTATAGTAGTACAGGAGTAAAGTAGTTTTCAATAATTAAAATGGCAACATAATCGTTCGTCACATTGAAGCAAAAATGCATGCAATCAAACATTTCGTGTTACTTGGGTTGCTGGCTCGATAAGAACGATATCCAGCAGCGTATTTTTGTGTGATTTCATTATCTGATAGTCCAGGGTTTGCTCTGACGGTTCTCAACACCTTCTGGTTCAGCTTGCGGTCATATGTTTCACTATGACGCTTACAACACTCGATTCACGTTCTTTTGCTCTCTGAAACGTTTGAGCACATCATACACGGTTGATTTGGCGATTTTCAACGCTTTTGCGATTTTTATTGCGGACCACGTTGGATTATCAACGTGGGTGTGCAGAATTTTTTCTCTCCTCTCGGCTTCCATCTGGAATAACTTTTGACTCACTGCACAAAACAACAATTTATACCACAGAAAGTGGGCGCCTAGGTTAACAAACCGCTGTAAAGGAATTCTTGCAGCGGTCACTTTCCATGCCGCTGCAACACAATAAGTGATTCTGGATTCTAACTGGAGCATTTTTAGTTGCAAGAAATAGCACTGTATCATCAGTAAAAAGATAAAGATCAAAATATGCAAGGCTCATCGCATGTCTTTCATGTATAGAATGCATCAAATGGGCCCTAATACACTCCCTTGTGCTACCCCAGGGCTGCTCTGCCGACAATCTGCGAAGCATACGAGCTGACCGAATTTATTGAAAATCGTGTCCCTCGAGGTTAAGACCCGCTCTCCGTACAACACCTTCCAAGGCAGTGTTGGACCGAACAACCAGAAACAGGGAAGACCATCGCCATGACCCATTCCTGCATTCGAATGATTCTGACTGTTTGCCAGATATTCGAACACTACACCTCACTCCATTCATCGTAGCCTGGATCAGTTTTAAAGGCTTCACTGGGAAGCCCTTTTCGTTGAAGGTGGCAAAATCTAGAAGTCTTAGGCCATTCTTGTTCGTTTGTTCATGGGCACTGAACTTCTCAATTACCGGTCTGTATTCCTCCTTAAGACTTACCTGTGCGTATAATTCCCGGCTTACGATTTTACGGTCGTAGTTAGGGCAGCAATCGTATTTTTGTTCCAGCTGCTCGTTAAATGCATCCTTGCCGTTTTCAATGCTTCCAAGAAGGGGGGAAAGAACATTAATTATGTTTATGCTGAAGAAACGACCCTTAATCCTCAATACGCACATTCTGTCATTATCTGGGCGCCAATTAAACACACGATTCCTCATCTTCCCCATCACGATGAAAGCTGTGTCGAGCTCGTTTGATTCTCCACAGCTCTGGTAGATGGTGTAACCACCAAACGTACGCATCATTTTTCTTCAAACAAACCTCCTACCGCACTACGATGTCGAATTTGCGACCTTTCAATGCTAGGCAGCCTAGTAACCGGCTGTTTATAGTTCTTGCTAATACAGTCCAACAGTACATTAACCAGACAAGTGCTTGTTGTAAGTCTGAAGAAAGCCGTAAGCCGCAGACAAAATAGGCCTATCTGTCATAAGATAAGATTTTTCCAGTGGAATTTAAAGGAATTTGCATGCGTTGACTAGCGAGCGCATTGGATTTGCAGCCAACAGGTGGTGCAACGACGTGGAGTGAAATAAACTGCTGTCCGTTGTGAGCAGGGTTGCCACATTATTTTTCGTTTCCATCTTTAATTTTGTCCCAAAAAATCTTTTTTATCTGTGGCTGCAGAAAATCTAAGCAAATATCTTTGCTTCAATTTTTGTGTTGTAAGAGTAGAATGGAAAGTTTTCAGCCCTGAATGCTAGTGCACTTCTTTTTAATCATTTTCTTGAGTTGAATGCAAAATGAAACAGGTATATACTCATCAAAACACATTTTTTTTTAATTAGCCGATACAAAACGCTCTTCTCAATAGGGCTTAAGTGCAATTATCGGATTCCCTATATCACACTGCAACAAAACAGATTAGTATACGAAGGATTCATATTCTCGGGGGAAGTCGATCATTGCACTTAAGCCTCTCACAGTATTGACATTATAGTTAATCATGAGGTGTTTAATTAATTACTAAACATTCAAAGATAGGGGAACGAAATCGGAACGGGAACAGCAATCAATCATTGTTATGATGTGTGTGTGTGTGTTGAATTTATATTTTGGTTGTGATGTTAATGTTAGCATTTTTTTTAATAAGTTCCTTTTATTTGTTAGGCTCAGGCGTGGGTAAGACTTTACTGAGCCGATTATCAATATTCTTTTTAACAATGTTTTATTTTTCGATTTAAGTAAAAGTGTGGTTTGGAAGGGCCTAGGCCGTTAACTTATTTAAGGTATTTGTTGCTGCTCATGGTTGCGACATCTACCACATCCTTAGTCCCTGTAGTCCCTTTCAGGAACTAAGCTGCAGATGGGTGACATCTCTTACCTCGCGGAAGGGTTGTCTACCTTGGGCCACTGGGGTATCCAGTAGTCGTGATCTGGAGGCATAATTATCTGGGCAAAGCCAAACTTTAATGTTAGCTCCTCCTTTCGCTTTCACGTTTCACTTAGATCGCAGGATGGCATCCATGGTGGCTGTACTCAGGCGGTTCCAGATTAAGGTCTTATTCAGATTGTTTTGCGAGAACACTCGCTCCAACGCTGCCGAAGAATGCGAAATTAAAGGGTGATACGGTCAAAATTTGGTCAAGGGAAAACGCGTGTAAATCGGTGAAATCGTTTATTTAAAAAAATCAAATTAAATTTCTTTTTCAAGTTCAATTAGTATAAAATTTAGAAAAAATATTCAGTTAGGCTTCCGCTTTTCCAAATCCGAATTGCCGGGCCTTACGCTTGACCCCTGCCATCAGATTTTGTACAGCCACCTTGTCCACCTTCTTCGCCGCAGAAAGCCAGTTTGCCTTGAACTGCTGCTCGTCCTTAGCAGTTTTTTTGGTCTTCTTTAGGTTCCGCTTGACAATAGCCCAGTATTTCTCAATTGGGCGGAGCTCTGGCGTGTTAGGAGGGTTCTTGTCCTTGGGAACCACCTGCACGTTGTTGGCGGCGTACCACTCCATGGCCTTTTTACCGTAATGGCAAGATGCCAAATCCGGCCAAAACAGTACGGAACAACCGTGTTTCTTCAGGAAAGGCAGCAGACGTTTATTCAAACACTCTTTCACGTAAATTTCTTGGTTGACAGTCCCGGAAGCTATGAAAATGCTGCTTTTCAAGCCACAGGTACAGATGGCTTGCCAAACCAGATATTTCTTTGCGAACTTTGACAGTTTCGTGTGCTTGAAAATATCTACTACCTTTCCCCTTCCTTTTGCCGTATAAAACTCCTGTCCCGGAAGCTGCTTGTAGTCGGCTTTGACGTAGGTTTCGTCGTCCATTACCACGCAGTCAAACTTCGTCAGCATCGTCGTGTACAGCCTCCGGGATCGCGCTTTGGCCGTCGTATTTTGTTTATCATCGCGATTTGGAGTCACTACCTTCTTGTAAGTCGATAGTCCGGCTCGTTTTTTGGCTCGATGCACGGTTGTAGACGATACACCCAGCTTATTTGCGGCATCTCGGAGAGATAGGTTAGGGTTTCGCTTGAAACTACCGGCAACTCTCTTTGTCGTCTCAGCGGCTTCCGGTTTTCGATTTCCCCCCGATCCAGACTTCCTGGCTGTCGACAAACGTTCCCCAAACACTTTAATTACATTTGTAACGGTTGATTTGGCAACTTTTAGCGATTTTGCCAACTTTGCGTGCGAGTAGCTCGGATTTTCGCGATGCGCGAGCAAAATTTTGATACGCTGCTCTTCTTGCTTGGACGGCATTTTGACAACTGAAGAGTGAATTCCAAAATCAAAATAGGAGCAACATTCTACACACACACACCTTCAAAATGAGGGGTGTTCAGGTTTTTTAAATGCGAAATTGAAAGAAATACGTCAAGTTGATATTGACCAAATTTTGACCGTATCGCCCTTTAGTAGAAAGTTTGCAATAAATTTGCTTAGCAAAGAAAAAGCCTGCTTCTCATTTGCTCGTTTGAAACTCAGCACGATTCTCCAAAAAGTTTCCAAGTCAACCGATTCTTCCACCTCGAAGTCCTTGGAGAAAATTGCCGTTCTCAGCTCACGAAACTCACTTTCAAAGGCCTGTTCTTCACCGCTTTCAAAGAAGTGTGGATATTGTTTAATAATCGAGTTTAATTCCTTCAAAGTGTGCAGCTTCTTGGGGCCAACGCTCGATGCAGATTTGGCAGAAATTAATGGGATATTTCATGTAAATTTTAGCCAGATAACGCCTGAATCTAGTCTGTTGTATGCAAGATTGCAAATATTGTTGTATGGTGCATGAAAAATTGCAAACAATTTCGTTGTTTGCACCTCCTATGGCTTGGAATTAAACGAGGTGAAATTTTACGAGCCTGTTAAAATTCATTATTTTTTTTCTGTGTAGTCAGAAATGGATCGTGCAGATCAAAGCGCTTAATGATCTGTTAAATCAACTCGGTATAGAATGCACAGCCTCCTTCCTGGTATCATCGAGAGTTCCGTTATATATTTACGAAGATGTTTCTTCAAATCAGAAAGTCAGAAATACTTCAGGTTTTCTACACAGATAAAAAGAAACATTGGATTTTCTGCGTGATCTAATGCACATAAAGGGAATGCTAGATTTGACAGAAAATAATGGGATATTTCATGTAAATGTTAGCCTGATAACGCCTGAATCTAGCCTGTTGTATGAAAGAATGCAAACATTGTAGTATGGCGCATGAAAGATTGCAAACAATTTCGTTGTTTACGCCTCCTTTGGCTTGGAATTAAACGAGTGGAAATTTTAAGCGCTTGTTAAAATTCATTATTTTTTTCTGTGTAGTTAATCATCTTCACAAATATTCGCAAGAAGAACTATTAGCGCGACTTCAGCTGATTGCACATTTTCGGGAATTCCGGAGCTTCTGCCTGGAAGATACGCTTTGCTTTGTTGATAAGGAGCAATACGCAGCTCAAAAAGTGGAGAAGTGGCTGCCTCATCGGGTCATTAAGATGACAGAGATTGCGTTGTGCGGTTTACTTGTGTTTGCAGTTGAATTGCAACGAAAAAAAAAAACAACACGAGCTCATCAAAACAATTAAATTCAAAGAAAATTTGTATAATCTGGAATTCCTTGGATCATTTGGGGCTGCAAAACAAGTAACTGTAGATATCTCGCAACAACTGTACCAGGTACAATGGCAGGTTTTCGCATGCGTAGCTTCCACAAAAAGCCAACGAGTGCAAAATACATTTGATAATTATCAAATGAGGACAGTCAAGATTCAGCAGCTTTTTGAAGGATCGGTCCGAACCCATCGATCATCACACTCCATCTGATCCAAAGCCAACAAGCCCTTTTTATGTAATCGGCCATCGATCTGGAACTGTTTAACAATTGCGCAAAATATATGTAGGTTTTTGCTCTGCTCGATTATATGTACTTTATATGAAAGACTCCTTGCAGACATCCTAGTCAAAATATAAAAAAATAATTCTACAAACCCCCTTTCGGAGTTTTTAAAGTTAAGAATTAAATACATGAGACTATGGAATTCGTGCGACCTGGTCTTTTTAGATTTCTCCAACATTTCAGGTTTTTTTTCAATTATTACTTTAGAAATTACCGTAAAGTTTTTGTGTAATTCTTTCAGGTGTCCTTTAGGGATTTCTTAAGAATCACAATACTTCACAAGATCAGGAATTCCTCCAAAAAAATTATCACAAGAAAGTTTTGAAAAACTGCCGATGCAATGACAGAAGAAACTCCTGAAAGAACCCACGGAGGAATGCCTACAAACTCCTGAAGAATACCTATAGCAAGGCAAGAGGGAATATCTCAAGGGATGTCTGAGAACTTTTCATAGAATCTTTGGGCAATTCCACAAAATTTCCTTAAAAAAATATCTCAACACATTTATGGAGAAATCATTTAGGGGCACACACGCAAACTGACTTTCAGACTGTCATATGTCACTGTAGTGTCAGTGTCAATTGTTTTCTTTTCAGCAGACTGAAAGTAGAACTGGTAGAAAGTTGGAGCATCAAATGTACTGATTTTTTTAATTTAAGGTTTTCGTGTAGACAAGTAATTGATAAAAATCTTTAAATCTTGGTTTGTTGTAAAAATCTGTCATCTTTTCATACAGATATCTGTATGCAAAAATTGAAAAAAAACTGAAACTGGCAACCATTACTGACAGCCAAGAAATGAAACATGTTGAACTATGCCGAAACTGAGCAAATACTCACACGGAAAATCTCAATGTATAATAATTAGTCGACAATGAAAGGAAAAATAAACTTAATGTTTTTTTCCAACCTTGAATCAGATCACGCACTTTGGCAGGAGTGTCCTAAAAAGAATTCATTTTTACTAGCGTAGTAATGTATGCTTTTTGTCTGAAATAAATGTAGGATTGCAGTCCAGTATGAGACAGTGGAGACTGAGCAGCCGATTGATTCATAACTAACTTTCATGGTGAAAAAAACTGGTAGAAAATGGTTCAAATCGAAAGGCCCTTTTCAGGACCACCGAAATGTTTTGTCTACAGTCAAAGTATCTCTGCTAGTAAAGCGAACATATGGAAAAATCCTCCGACCATGTACCGATGCCGAGTGAACTCGTGATTATCATGCAAAACTTAAACGTTGCCAACTACCGGTTGAGATGCTGGAGAAGGGCCTTCAACTTGAGGCCGTATCATCATTTAAACCTTTCTGAAGAGTGTACAATAGAATTTCCAATGTCCAATGTCCAAGCCAATGTCAAAGTCAAAAAACACAAGCAACCATGCGAAGTTGCTTGTCAACATGTAATAAAGTATCTGAAAGGAGCAAAAACGTCTTTTAACTTCGATCTACTTCATACCTCAGAAATACTAGATTCTGGTCATTTATTTGTTTCGTATGGAAGTTCCTATTTCAACTTATTGAGTCAAAATAACTATTTAGGTTTAACAAAAGCTGTGTTTAGTTATCGAATCGATCAAACCGTCGCACAATGGCACAATTCTGAAAAAAGACGGGCAAGAACATTTTCGCCCTTTTGTCATCATTTTATCGACTAGGTATCTTCAGAAGATTTGCTCAAAATGTTATTCCGCATCTTTTGAAAAAAAAACACGCCTAACCTTTCATAAGGGCTTAAGTACACTTTCAAATTTTGACTTTTTTCAGCTACGAGATAACGGATTATTGCCTTTGACAAAGTTGTAGAACGACTAATTTTAAGAAAAGTGGCTGAAGACATTAAGTTTCTAGAGCCAAACGTTTCTTTCAGCACTACCTTAAAACCGGTTTTAAAATAATGAGTGCTTTGTTCAAATTTGACAATTTCTATATGTTCTAAGAAATTGTAGGAATTATGGAAATACACATTTTTGCTGAACATAGCAATGCTCTCTGGTGACCACATTTTAATATATAGTGTCTGTGTGACGTCATAATCAACCACCTCAAAATGGGTGGGCGAAGAAAAACTAACAAACCAGTACTTTTTATTTTTTTTAACAGGATGGCTACATTTACGGACATATTCAAACGACTACTTGTCACTTCGGATCCATTGATTTCTTTGAAGCGAAAACCTTTAAAAAAAAAAAAACAAAAGGAAATTGAGCGAAATGGCCCAAAAATTGATTTTGAATTCAGATAATGAAAGTAGATGATTCTGAAGACAGAAGTGATATAAGTTTGTACGATTGATACATTTGTCAGCAGCAAATTAAAATTGATTCTACATATAACGCCCATTTGTCAAATAATAGATTACACTTCTCAGCATATCTTTTTTTCTACTAAACTATTTAGTATTAAGAATTAAACGGGTACCCTCTGGTAGCAAAAGTTGAAAATTTCAGGATTACTTTTTCATAAGATAATCTTACAAATACAATCGATTTGAGAAGCCGCCAGGAACCGCATGAATATATTTTTTTTTAGTTTGTTGAATATTATGTCATATGCGAAATATGAATTGGCTTATAACCTGTACTTTTTCAAACTGAGGTTTTACTAGTACCCTTCAGTACCCAATGCTGAAAATTTCAGTAATACTAGTTCATAAGATAATCTTTCAAATACATTCTGTTTAAGACCCCGCCATTACCCGCCCACCCTTTTTGAGGCGGTTGATTATGACGTCACACAAACACTTGAATAACCATATATCAAAATGTGGTCACCAAAGAGCATTGCTACGTTCAGCAAAAATGTGTCTTTCCATAATTCCTACAATTTCTTGGAACAAATAGAATTTGTCAAATTTGAACAAAGTACTAATTATTTAAAAAAAACCGGTTTTAAGGTAGTGCTGAAAGAAAACCAATTATATCTCTTTAAAGTTTAGCTCTAGAAACTTAGTGTCTTCAGCAACTTTTCTTAAAATTAGTCGTTCTACATCTTTGTTCCATACAATAACCCGTTATCTCGTAGCTGAAAAAAGTTAGAATTTGAAAGTGTACTTAAACCCTTATGAAAGGTTAGGCGTGTTTTATTCAAAAGATGCGGAATAACACTTTGAGCAAATCTTCTGAAGACACCTAGTCGATAAAATGATGACTAAAGGGTGAAAATGTTTTTGACCGTCTTTTTTCAGAATTGTGCCAATGTGCGTCGTGGGATCCGCCAATAATAGGAATAATGTTGAAGTAATCTCCTAAAACTTTCAAACTATTAGTCCAATCGTGTGAGTGTCAAAGAAAAAGTTGTTGTCATATTCATATTTGTTGAAACAAACATAGTTTTGTGGAACATCTCGAATAACATATGAAAATGGCGTGTTTCTTAAGTTTCTAGGCAAAATGAAATTAAATTCCAAATGTCTCTAAAACGGTTACTTTTAAGGAGATTATTACCAAGAGCATTTCAATTAGAAATTTGATGTAGATTCATATTATGGCACTGAAAAGTATTTTTGAAAAAATTAATTGATTTTATGAAAATCTTCTTAAAGTTGCTATTAGGAATACTTTTTTTACAAAGACATGAACACACCAAACTGTTCTGAACTCCTTCTGATCGAAACCTATTGTGCACTTCAGAACAATACATGCTGGCAGACGGAACATTTTGAAATCATATGCTCTCATCATATGATTGAGAGAAGAAAAAAAAATCAGTGGGGTTGTATTTAACACACGACCGGTTGACGTAGACTACTTTAAACAGTTTGATTAGTTTCTTTAGTTTCGTAGCGGTACATTGCAACGCAGGTACTCTTCTAATGGGACGTTGAATTAGCATAAGTAAGTGAGTAAGTGTGGGCCTGTTCATAAACCACGTAGACTCATTTTTGTGCATCTTAGACCTCCCTTCCCTCCCTCTCGTAGACTTTTCTCCATACATTTTTTTTTTTAATTGTGTATGAAGCGTAGACTTTGGTCAGAAAGCATTTGGTGGTCCTGAAGACGGCCGTTTTGGTTTAAATGATGATACGTCCTTGAGTTGAAAGCCCTTCTCCAGCGTCCCAACAAGTGATTTGCAATGCATTACCTCTGGCTGCTTTCAGTTTCACCCGATAATCATGAGCTCGCTCGGCATCGGTACATGGTCGTTTCGGAGGATTTACCGTAGGTTCGATCTTAACGCGCTTCCGAAATTTGCGCATACGGATTAGGAACTACGCTTATTCTCACTTAACTTCACAGAAGCTGTGAAAGCTTCTCAAAACCTATTTCTTCTTAGAAGTAAAACTCTATCCAACGCAAATTGTTAACACAACAGAATAACGGATTATAGCTGTACGTATTGGAATACAAAGGGAATGTTACTTCGGAATATCTTGTTCGAGAATCAAAACATTGTCCGTGATAGGGAATTTCTTGATACTTGCCGGAACGCAACATTCTTTAAAAAATTCCAACGCTGACTGGTGAATATGTCGCGAAATATATGCATCTCTTAATTGTAACATTTTGAATACTTGAGTAAATAAAATGGCAGTCGTGAAAACCTCTAGTTGAAGAGCAAAAATCTCAAAAATAAATCAATCAAGAAATGATCGAGTTATTAGCGTCCGGTGTTTCAATTTTTCGTGACGGTAGCCATTTGTTAATTACACACAATGGTCAAGGTATGCAACGCAGAGAAAACTAAAATTGTTTTGGCCATCGATGTCTGTCTGCCAATTGGTAAGAACTTGGGAAGTAATGTAAGACAAATTCAATTCAAACAGACTCTCTCAAAATTTAATTGGTCGTCCGGAAAAGGATGTTAGCCTCGGTCTTAATTTAGCCTGCCAAACAAAATTATAAGACATCACCTTCTATTTTTGTTATTTTCAATAGTTTAAACTTGTTGACGGATAATGTTTGATAATTGAATTGATACGCGGGAAAATTTCCAACCGATTGATGTAAACATCTTGACAATCTATCGAGCTTTTATTTCGTAACGATATTTCGTGACGGTTGCTTTTTTTTAGATTTTTAATCGACACTCTACCCTTGCCGTAAGACGTAGTCTACGTCAAAAAACACAACCCGACGATTTCAAGAAATCTTGTGTACTTTTTCAAACAGACGTATCTGATTTTGTAAACAAAGAGGGGAAGTAAGATTCAAACGTTAAATTCTTGAAACCCTTCGCACTTTCATGCAAACTAGGGCCACCAACACAAGCAATAACATTTTCCTAACGTGATGGTGATGCTACTTTCCGTGAGGGTGAGTTTAAAGAAATTTACGTTTGAATCTTACTTCCCTCTTTGTTTACAAAATCAGATACGTCTGTTTGAAAAAGTACTCCAGAAATAATAATTCTTCCACTTGACATGTCACCACAATGAATGTATTTTAATTGAAAGGACAACTCAAGATTAAAAGAAGGAATAATTTCTCATGGGAGCTCATTTGTTTCATGTCGCAAAGATTTATGAAATATTATTGTCAATATTCCATTTTGGCATCATCTCCATTAATCAGAACATCAAAAGTATGTTTAAATCATCAGTGACATATTTTATACAGTGGTATTATATTTTCCGAAATGCAAGATCCCACTGTTTCTCCCCCTCGAGATGTCTGAGACTAGCCAGCCAGCTTATATTAAATTCTCATCTAACGTTAATCACCTTGTGTGACAAAATGCCATCGTCTGAGCAAATATTGAAAGCGGAGTTATTTTTATTACCTTCTCCTTCCATCGATTCCCCAACTCAGTAAATGTCAACCAACAACAAGACACTGGGTGTCGGCAGATCCAGAACCAGAACCAGCTTTCTCCACCACCCACCACCCTGCCAGATGTTATGCTCTGGAGTTTTTATCATAAACATCATCATTACCATCATGATGATACCGACACCATATAGTAGATGAGCCTTGAATGTGACCGGTCAGGTGCAGCCGGCTCTGTTGGTGAAGGTGATGGTAATCTTTGGTGAAAAACTTTTGCTCTGGATGCGTGCAATCCCCCGCAGCTCCGCCTTCAGTGATGAGGTGTAAGCAAGCTGAAACAAATTCCTCTCACTTCCGAAAGACATTTTCCCTACATTGCCTTCCGGTGCTCTGCTTGCTTATTCTGTTCAGATCGTCGTTATTGCTACCTTGTGCTAACTGCACGTACAACCTATTTTTCGCAGTACTCGATGTTTTTACGATACAAGCATGGTTCGAAAACGTGAATGGAAATCACAGTTGGAAGTCCAAATAGCTGTGTTCGAACAATGCTCGGGCAAAGGAATTGATTCCATGTTTCGAGAATTTGCAGTAAAATCTGGTCAGTAACCTCTTCGGTGACGGTAACCGAGGGAAACAACTTCTCAACAAGTACAACTTTTCTCTGCTGATTCGGTGTTCTGATCCAGATTTTCATGCAAAGAAGCGAAACTTTCCACCTGCTTCCAACGGTTGTTCGTTTCGCTAGATTTTACGGCAGTTTTGCCAGCCTTACTGGGTACTGTAAAAGACACTACAGTTTCCTGGACCTCCCACTTTACTGCAAAAGTTCCGAAGTGAAGAACGGTACATGTTGTGTGTTAAATGCAATACTTGAAGCTGTGCCACGCTTTGGACTAAAATGCTGTAAATCATAAAAAACTTTCTCCGGTGGAAAGTTTACGAGTACGCTCACTTTAGAACCGTAGTGGTAGGTGAAGGAGGAAAGATTCTGGTAAGACAGGAGTTTCGTTGGAACTTGGAGCATCCGGAAAGACGATAGTAGTAGTGTTCGAGGGGTGAGAAAGAGGCTTGGTTTATGATATAAATATTAAACATCATTACGTTGTGGGTACTGTTTTGCTTTTTGGGGAGGATTTTTGACCTCTGATATGTTGTGTGGCTCGTTCGGTATAAGTGAACAAGAAACGAGAACGATTGACTGGCCATCTGAACTGATTTTCAATCATGTTTTAAAAGTCTAGATCATATTTTAAATACAAGCAAGGCACTGTCCTTCTTTAACCCAAAAATAGGAAACTTCTCAGCTTGGAGGATAAATTACGGCCAAGATTTTATTGCCATTGCTCTGTAGCTTGTGAATTAAATTTACGTGTTAAAATGTGATTTGATACAAAATATTTATATACCATCTTTTTACAATGGAATTTGATTCATTCTTGTTCATGGAAACGTAAGTTTCTTTTGTTCGTTCAGTTTATGGTTTGTACGGACCACACCACTATGAAGTTTTTTCATACCAGGAGGAATTGAAAAATGGTAAGGTTTGGTTTCTGTATTATAAAGACTTCCAGCCAGTGGATGGTTGGTCTCTAGGAGTCAAAAACGTTTTCTTACTAATTCCGCATTATTTGGCATGTTTTGTGTTAAAATGTGTCTCCGTTTTTTCTCTTGGCATTTCAATCCTATTGATTGTTACATTTGCTTCTTGCCTGCTCTCAACCTAATGTTCTAAAAGCACTTTCACATTTATTAATCGAAAGGATTCAATACCTGTATCATTTTTGCATGAGTATGATTGTGTGGCTAGCAGTCTTTGCTAGCGTATACAGAAAATCATCAGGGCTCTAAACAGCTTTATAATGACTAGTGTGTATTAGTATAATTATAATAATATATTTAATGCTCTCCAAATAAACCTTAAGCTCTATCTCTGGGGACAGTAAAGCTTCAATTTCGTTTAAAAAATCTGTAAATATGAATTCAAGACATTCAAAACGATCTTTTGACAGCATGCATATCATGAAATGATGTTCATAATGTTTTTGTTGCTCTGCAAAGTATTTTTAAATTTATATCTTTAATATGTACATGCTTTATGAAGTTATGAGAAATGTTCGGAAAGTTTCGATGAGTTGTTGGAATTTAAGAGAACCATCTTACAGCCATATGTTAGATTATAGTAAGCGTTGCATCTGAATACTGATTGTAGTATGCTTTGATTTTCAAATAAACCTTCATTCGTTACTTGCACTCTAACTTGAGCAGACGTTTCTACCAGGTTATGAGCCCTAGTGAAGTTTCCATAGTTACGGCTGTTGTTACCGGCCGAAAGTGAAATTTTTTCTTCAAGACACCGAAGATGGCACGAGGAAAGACACGGCGTTCTGGAGAAAACTCGGGACCTCAAGGAAACCAGCCGGCAGGCCAATCTGGTGCCACTTCAAGCCAGACTGCGCCGGTGGTGAGCGGTGAGAGGATTCCGATCGGCATTTTTTCGCTTCCGTCGGTGCAGAAGCTCAAAGGACGGGTGAACTATGTGTCCTGGACCTTTGCGATGCGGATGGTGATGATCCGCGAGGGAACCTGGCGAGCAGTTGATCCCCCGGAAGGTGTTCAAGTCGACCAGAACTTGTCGGAAAGGGCGTTGTCATCGATCTGCCTCAGTATCGAAACGTACAATTACAGCCTTGTCCAGCGGGTCAAAACTGCGCAGGAGGCCTGGAACAGACTGAAAACAGCGTTTCAAGACTGCGGACGGTACCGGAAGATTGGCTTGCTGAGAAAGTTGACCAGGCTGGAGCTGGAAAATTGCTCGTCCGTTGAAGAGTACGTAGACGAAATCATGTCCACGAGCCACAAGCTGGAAGAAATTGGGTTCGTTTTGGACGACGAATGGCTGTCGTTCATTTTGCTCATGGGACTCCCGAAACGCTACGAGCCCATGATCATGGGATTGAACGCCTCTGGTATCAAGCTCAAGGCGGAAACGGTGAAATCGAAAATTCTTCAAGACGTCGCCATGGATACCGATGCCAAATCAAGCGGTTCTGCTGGGGCGTTAGCGACTCGTGAAAGGAAGTTCCAGAAGAAGAAGGACAAATCCGGCGTGAAATGCTTCAAATGCGACAAGCTTGGGCACTACGCGTCCGAGTGCAATGTGAAGCCGAAGTCGAAGCCCGAGAAAGGATTCCACGGAAAGCAAACGGCTTTGATGGCGTGCGTGAAACCGAAGCTGGAGACGGACGACTGGATTTTAGACTCTGGAGCAGGACGGCACATGTGTAAATCCGAGCAGGCGCTCATCAACAAGAAGTAAAGGACTCGGAAAGCGTTTTTGTGGCCAACTCGACTGAAGTTCCTGTCCCGGCCGTCGGCAGCGTCAAATTGGATGCCGATGTAGAAGGTATGTGCAGTACTCTCGGTATTGCTGATGTTTTGCTCGTTCCAGACCTGGCGGTCAAATTGCCGTATTTGCAAGAAGGGGTTCCACATCAATTTCTCGTGAAACTCTTGCGAGGTAGCCAGCAAACGGTACGGAGGTGGATGGGCTGTACAAGCTGAAGCAGTTCGAGCAAACCGTTTGTTGGAAAACAGCAGGAAGTCATCCACATAGACGGAAATGATAATAACCTTCCCGCCGCCGAACCGGAAGTACACGCAGGAGTCGTAGTTGGATCGCAGGAATCCCATCGCCTTGAGCTTCCGATCCACCTTCTGTTTCCAGATTCGGCTCGCCTGCTTCAGCCCGTACAGGGCCTTCTTGAGTCGGCACACCTTCTTCGGTGCCCGCGCGTCCCGGAACCCTTCCGGATGTTCCATGTAGATCTCTTCTCCATGAAGTTTGCACTGCAGGAATGCAGTCACCGCATCCTTTTGGCACACCAGAAGATCGTGTTTGGCCACCATCGCCAAGAGGTACCGCACGGTTGCGAACCGCACCACCCAAGAATACGTTGCGTCGTAATCCTCGCCTTTGACTTGCGAATACCCTTTTATCACCAGTCGGGCCTTGTGTCGTTCGATGGATCCATCCGTACCCGTCTTCAGCGCATACACCCACTTGTTTTTGAGTGCTCTCCGTCCCACCGGTAGATCGACGGGTTCCCACGTGTCGTTATCGCACAACGACCGATGCTCGGACTCCATTGCGCCGATCCAGTCATCACGGTCCGGTCGTTCCAATGCCTGCTGAAGCGTCTCGGGTTCGCCAGTAATCTGTAGAGTAGAGGATGGTCCGATCCACCTTCTGGTTCCATATTCGGCTCGCCTGCTTCAGCCCGTACAGGGCCTTCTTGAGTCGGCACACCTTCTTCGGTGCCCGCGCGTCCCGGAACCCTTCCGGTTGTTCCATGTAGATCTCCTCTCCATGAAGTTCGCACTGCAGGAATGCAGTCACCGCATCCTTTTGGCACACCAGGAGATCGTGTTTGGCCACCATCGCCAAGAGGTACCGCACGGTTGCGAACCGCACCACCGAAGAATACGTTGCGTCGTAATCCTCGCCTTTGACTTGCGAATACCCTTTTATCACCAGTCGGGCCTTGTGTCGTTCGATGGATCCATCCGTACCCGTCTTCAGCGCATACACCCACTTGTTTTTGAGTGCTCTCCGTCCCACCGGTAGATCGACGGGTTCCCACGTGTCGTTATCGCACAACGACCGATGCTCGGACTCCATTGCGCCGATCCAGTCATCACGGTCCGGTCGTTCCAATGCCTGCTGAAGCGTCTCGGGTTCGCCAGTAATCTGTAGAGTAGAGGATGGCGGAAGCACACAGCTGCCAATCTAATTATTGCTCGACTTGCCTCTGACTGGGCGCTCCCAGTCACTATGCCCAGAATCGTGTTGCGGTCCAACAGCTGTGACGGGAGCGCAGTCATGAACGTTGCTGGCCTCGCCTGGCCATGATGGTCCTGTGAAATGGCAGGAAGGATACTGTACGTCACCTTAAAGTCAGAATACTTGCCTGGTACTTTGCGCTCCCTCGCGCTGCGCTTCGTGGTAGGTTGAGAAACGTTCCGAGATGGTTGCGGAGGGAGCGCACTGGACTGCTGCAGTACAACTGCATCGGAATCGTCTTCTTCATCATCATCGGATGCCAAAACTGGAGATGGCGTCGTTTCGGAGTCCCTATCTTCGTCGGCCCGTGCTGGTTCACCAGTCTGTTCCGGATGTTCCCTCTCCTCGCTCAGGATGACCACATCGTGACTCACGAACACTTACTTCGTTGCTGAGTCATACACCCGGTAACCTTTGGAACAGTCAACATACCCAACCAGGATACACGGCCTCGATTTCGGATCCCATTTCTTCCGATTGACATTTGGGACGTACGCCATCGCTCTTGATCCGAACACTCGTAAGTTTGAAACATCTAGCTTTTTTCGGTTAATTCTTCAATTGGCGTGATCTTCTTCCCTTTTGTTGGCGATCTGTTTATCAGGTACACCGCCGTTGACGTCGCTTCAGCCCAGAACCGCTTGTCCAACCCATCTTCGAAGAGCAAACACCTGGCGCGTTCTTCGATCGTGTGGTTCATCCTTTCCGCAAGTCCGTTTTGTTGCAGATTGTAGGCCACCGAAGTCTCGTGACGGATGCCGTTTGCCTTCAGGAACTGCTCAAACTTGTTACCGACATACTCGATTCCGTTGTCGGTCCGCAAACGCTTGATAGACTTGCCTGTCTGCTTCTCGACGTACGCTTTGAACTCCACGAATGCATCAAACGCGTCGGATTTGGACTTCAGAAAGTAGGTGTGCGTCATCCGGCTGACATCGTCTATGAAGGTAACAAAGTATTTGCTTCCTCCTAGCGACGCCTTCTCCATTGGTCCGCATAGGTCCGAATGGACCAGCTCCAGTAGTTCAGTGGATCGCCTACCCACCGACTTGAAAGGTTGCTTGTGGTGCTTACCTTCAGCACACCCGACGCACGTTGGTATGTCCTGGCCACGGACTTCGATCCCAGCAACCATTGACGGCAATCGCTTCACACTGTCCAGATTCAGGTGGCCGAACCGTCTGTGCCACATCTCCAGGTTGTCCCCGGGATTTGCAACGAATGCCCTGGTTTGCTCGAACTGCTTCAGCTTGTACAGCCCATCCACCTCCGTACCGTTCGCGATGATCTCACCGGTGGATTCGCTGAGGGTCGTCAGCAGCTTCAGCCACGAACCGGGATCCGCCCACTGGACGGCGGCCAAGTGAATTCTACGATACCTAAAGGGGACGAATGACTACAAGCTGACCTATCGGGCCGATTCCAAGCAGGACTTCCAAGGATACAGCGATGCGGATTGGGCGAACGACGTTGAAACTCGACGTTCCCCTTTAGGTATCGTAGAATTCGCTTGGCCGCCGTCCAGTGGGCAGAACCCGTTTCGTGGCTGAAGCTGCTGACGACATTCACCGCGTGGCTAATATCTGGTCGGGTGCACTGTGCCACAAACTGCAAACCACCAACGAGTTCCTTGAACGGAGTACCTCTCATCTTCTCCTTCTCTTCCGCAGATTCTGGCTGCATCGCTTTCGTCAACTTTTGGTTCACGTCCAGGGGTGTCGATACGGAATTGGATCTCTCCATTCGGAATCGCTGCAGGTGTTTGTCGATGTAATGCTCTTGGTCTATGGCTACCATGCCATCGGATCGGCTGACCCGCATCCTAAAATCTGCTTGACGTCCCCCAGTTGGATGACGCACACTTACTTTCTGAAGTCCAAATCCGAGGCGTTTGATGCAAAATAAGATCTTGTACATCTCCTAATGTAAGGTTTCGACAGGCCAAAATAAAGCTCGAATAGTTCCCTGGATGTTTTATTGAGTCCAAAAAATTCTAGATAGTTTTTGATAACATACATAGGATAAAAAATGTCCTTCTTCACATGCTAAAAATATGCATCATAACCGAACCCCGATAATATCTATATACCATCTAGGTCTTTTGAAGACAAGCACGAAACCATGTGATATGGAGTCTGTGACAAAAAGATAGCAATACTATTGTACACATTTTAATTAGTGATCCTATGTGTCGTTTTGTCGTTGTTTGCGAATAAATTGGAGAGAATCAAAACCAGACATAGAGAGCCGAACATATCGTCACCTGCACATCGCAGCATAACTTACTCTGTTCTAGATGATACAAGCATTTGTGTGTATGTACAATCCAATGCCCACCGTCCGGCAGTGTTTATAAGAAAGATACTGCCAACATTTTTAACCCAGGAGTTTGACAATAATAGCTCTGTTGGGTTCCAGTGACCCAGTTCAGAATGCCTGGTCACTCAAGGCCAAGGCGAGCTGATTTTGACTCACAGCAAACCACATATAAATACAGTGCAAGCATCAAATGGATATTGATATTTTGTAAACACAGCATCATCAAAAGAAATGTTTGAAATGTTGCATTTTATCATATCAACATGGTTTAAAAAGCTGAAAGAAGTTGAAGAATGCAAGAGAACTGTCGTTTCTGCGGTCGTGCAGAACCTTATGGCTGGGGTTAAGGCCATGGGTCGCGCATTCGGATCCAAAGGCGAATAAATTCAATGAATGATGCCAAAACTTATTCTAAATGTTTTTTTTTACTCCCTGAAAATTTGGTGATAAAAGAATTTAAGAATGAATTTTTTGTGTGCGGACTTTGAATGGTACACCCTTTTGAAGTTTTTAAGTCAACGTTTACAATGTACTTTAGGTGGATGAAGGTTAATTGAGAGCATCTTATAGCAAAGCAAAATTCTTATTAAATTCACAAAACATAATGTCCATAAGAAAGAAAGAAAGGCACCCTGGCAGATAGAAACTTGACTCTACAGCTCATGTCTCCATATATATCTTTGTTGAAATATCGAATACAGGCAATCCCGTGAGTAGCTGAATCCACCCAATACCTTATTGGATGCTTTTATTATTGTGCAATGTTTGGTTTGGAGTTGAGTAATCTAAATCAAACGTAAAACACAGAACATGCCCCGATTCAGCAGCATAAAACACGTCATTCATAAGTCTACTTGAAAGCTTATAGAAGCTAGAAGCCAACCAATAAAAGGAAGCCTCATTTTAGTTTACTCGTTCGCTAAAAGCCACGGCGTCTCTGGAAAAAAGTAATTCATCATTTTTTTTAAATACCGTTGAAACTTCCTGAAATAGGCTCCCTAAGTAGTAACGCTTACCAAAAGGCAGCAAGCAGGAAAAAGAAGTGAACAGCTCAAAGCTTGATTTCATTTTTAATTGAAATCCACTACAACTTCTCCATTCTGCACCGTCACCGTAGCCACGTGGATGCATTTACCGAATGCATCGCAAGCAAGCAAACTTCCTATAATGGCAGGATTAAACTCATTTCACTCAATTTTATCTTGCATTTTTTATGGACACATTTTCCCTGTTTCTACCATTTTCTGCTCATTTGCTGCCCTGCTTGGCTTGGTTTGGCTAGATCTACTACTCATCAGTTGCATCCAGCATAGGGATATGACTGGGAATTGTGAAGAAAGTGGAAGCAGATGCAGACTCTATTGAAAGCTCTTCTAGCAGTCTTGCACTCGCAGCACGGCTGCCGAGAAATATTCAAAAGTTAGTTGAATTTGACTCAATGATTCCTATATTCTTCGATTGAAGTATTTTTTGAAGGAGCAAATGGTTCGTCAATATTCGTCATAATCAATAATTTAACTCACCTCTGAGTTATTTTAGGGAACCTCACTCTGCTCTTACTCCTAAGCGAGGGGTTGGAAGTTCCAGTTGAGTATCATTAGCTCTGAGTTATAAAAAAAAACGAAAACATCATGAGTACGTGAAGTGAAGAAACAGCGGGAAGCAAGGATCGGATTACACTTTTTCAGTCTAGTGATACGGTGAGGACTGAAAAATGGATAGCAAAAGAAGCGAGCTTTCTTCCGAGTAACGACCATCATCCATCCCTCCTCTCGCCAGGATAAAATAGCGGAATTCAATCAGGGAAATAAGACGACTAAAGTTATTAGATACACTCGCCCTGGTTGCACTTGGCCAGCGAAGACTACGGGGAGAAGTGGCATCATTGTGCTTTAATTGAAAACGCTAGAAGCTAATTACGAAATGCCAATAGGGTATTAGCAGGAAAAGCGTTTGGTGTCTGTATGGATTGAGGAGAGAAAAAAAAAACTAAACGTCTGGAAATGGCAATGTGCCATTGGATCTTACGTTGAATGGGATACAATATTAAATCGGGGGAGAAAGAGTATGTACTGAATGAAGCTCTTTTTTGCTTCGTAGGGCGGGAGTTAATAGAATATGGGTTGGAATTTAATTTCCTTCGGTAGGGTGAGATGCTTCAGAGAGCTAAGTGTCGAGCTGGGGTGGACTAATAAAAAATTAGCAGACGTACATTGCACGGAATGGAATGTGTCACGTTGTTAATTGATACCCTTATAAAATATATTTATAATAATGAGCATAATAAGCATACGGTGCGAAATAAGCATCAATAGTTCCAGACTTGCCATTGGATAGTTTTTCATGAAATTTTAAATCTCGTTCGCTAAAGAATGTACCAAAGGTACTGTTTATCAATACCCTGGTTTGTTTTAAATTGTTTCAAACCATCGAAAAATAGCGGAAAATAAATATTGTTGTCAACGAATAAAGTCGTTTTACAGTGACGGACAATACAATAAGACCAAAGCCCGATTTTAATACAAAATGGTCATGTTTGGAGGCTTGTCTTTCACTTTCCCGTGAAGTAATTGAACTGATATTTTGGCAATAGCCTAGAAATAACCTGAATTTTCATCTTTAATAAATTCATAATATTTCACTTCACCACTTCAGAAACTACAGACACCACCTACGACAAAACAATAAGACCTCCTTTTGATATCCATAGTTTAGGCCATGTTGATGAGTGTGAATTACAATCTATAGTATACTGATATTAAAATGACCCGTGCATCAATAATCAAAATTCAGATCCTCAAATTGGTCTTATTGTTTTGTCGTATGCGGTGTCTGTAACTTTTAAAGTGGTGAAATGATGGATTTAATGCAGATGAGAATTTAAGCTACTTCTGAACCACAGCCGAAATTTCAGCTCAATTGGTTCTCGAGAAAATGAAAGGTAAGTCCCCTAACATGACCATTTTGTATGAAAAGCAGGCTTTGGTCTTATTGTATTGTCCGTCACTGTAAGTAATATTCTATTGATGGCAAGAGCTACCACGTGAAGGTCTAATTTAGTCGGGATTGACTTGGTAGGTGGCGCTAGCTGGCATGTAAAATGTTTGTATTAATTGGTTCCAACATGGAATATCTCGAGATCATTGCCATATGGAAAGTTACTGTCTTCAGCAAAGTTGTTTAGTAGGTCAAGGCCTTTCGGTTGGTGGATGGTAGTCCAGAATTGGGTCACTAAGCAGCGCTATTGTAAATATGAATATCTTGTACAAGCTATATTTCGAGCTGTATGTATTGTAAAAGCTGGTCATCTAAGATTTTTTTTCGTTTTCGACAATGTTGTAGAGGTACCTGCCGTAAGTCGATGTCTGACTCCACTTTTGGAATTCAAGCTGGTGGCTTTCGGTTGAGCATGGACATAAGTATGATTAACCGCCCGATAGCTGCTCTTCCGTTACTGCCAGATCAGCTGTAATTAAACAGGAACCGAGATCTTTAATGTATAAGAACAGGTGATCTCAATGTTATAATAGGTAATACTGGCGCCGGCCACGTCCGAATGTGGGTCAGGTAGGGAATTGGTAGAAATATTTTGACGTGGTACTCGAAGTGGTACTTTGAAGGAAGGTACTACGTGGAGTCCACTGCACTTTCACGAGAAATCACTGGGATGTTGGATAAAATGGTTGGGTTCGCAGCAGGATCCATTTTGGCAAACATTTTGGCAAAAGAAACGCCCTGCTCAATCTAATTCTGGAGGAGATGTAAACATGGATTCCAATGAATTATATCAACAGTCTCCTGATACAAGAGAGCCTGGAAAACAGAACAATTAAGGATCAGATAAGGCCACTCAGAAGTTTCATCCTGAGAATAGTAGTGTCACCGAGAGTAGTGGTTCAAAACACAGTGGTAGGGTATTGGGTTGCTCTTTGCAAAATTGTAAGCTTTTTTACGATAATAGTGAGTCCAGACCTAGGACAGCAATTTTAGTAAAGAGGAAGAGAAAGTTTGCCCCAATTACTGAATTTATGAGCAAAGATATTGTTGGGATCAGGATAATGTATTGTTGTGGCTTATGTTCCTGGAGACACTGATGATATTCCTCCTGCAATAGTCATAAACTTTAAAAATTATTGTAAAAAAAATAACGCCTTATATATAATAGGGTGCGATGCAAATGCGCATGCAAAAGACACGAAAATCTTCTGAACTACATTTCGTCTAACAATATTGACATATGTAATAGAGGGAATTCACCAACATTTATAAACTCCAACCGTGATAAGGATCTCAATCTGTCGATCATGACCTTTTGTCAGGAAAGATAGTGAACTGGCATGTTTCTGATGAAGAATCATTGTCAGACCACAAGCATAGTAGGTTTGATTATAAAGCCGAATAATTAATTATAGAAAATTAAAATAACCCAAGAAAATCAAATTGGGACCTACGTCGGTTCTATTTAAAGAACGATAATACCATTGATGATACATAAAAACTTGTTCACAACGAGAAAAAGCCTCTGATGAAATCATTGGTAAAATGATCTTATCATATCATGCTAGTTTTTCTATTCAACATAGGAGTAGAGATGTTCCTTGGTGGAACGGCAAACAGGCAGAATTGAGGAAAAAGCTAGACATTTGTTCAATCGAGCAAAAGTTACTTCAGACTGGGACCAACACAAAAAGGCTCTGACTGAATATAAATGAGAATTGAGGCGTGCTCAACAAAAGGACTGGAGACAGGCATATGAAAAGATCAACAATGCTTCAACAGCTGAAAAGCTGCACAAAGTTCTTCCAAAAGATCATTAAAATGGTCTTGGCAGCCTTGAAAAAGAGGATCGTAGTTTTATAGTCGATTGTTCCGAAACTTTGGAAGTAATGATGAAAACTCACTTCCCGGGGTCAACATCTCTATTTGCTGAAGCAAAAGACTTTGATGAGGTAGGACGCTTATGGTCAACAGATGCTTATCTTAAAGCTTGTGAAATCTTCATGCCATCTAGTGTTGAATGGGCATTGAGTTCATTTCAACCTTTAAAATCAGCTGGGAAAGATTAAATTTTCCCTGCACTGCTCCAGCAGGCAATAGATTTGCCTACTCCCTTGTTGACTGAATTATTCCGAGCCATACAGATAGAAAGAAACAATTAATGTTCTGCGTTATCTAATGCACATAAAGGGACTGCTAGATTTGGCATAAATTAATAGGATCTTTCATGTCAGTTTAAGCCAGATATCGCTTGAATCAAGTTTGTTGTAAAGAAGATAGCAAAGCATATTGTGTGCTGAATGAAAGATTGCAAACAAACGTTGCTTACGCTTGCTTTGGCTTGAAATTAAACGAGGGGAAATTTTACGCGTCTGTTGAAACTCATTTTTTTTCTGTGTAGTGTTACTCTGAGTAATATACCAAAAGCTTGGAGAAAGGTTCGAGTTGTCTTTATTCCAAAAGCGGAAAAAAGAGATAAAACGACTCCTAAAGCCTTTAGACCTCTCAGTCTTTCCTTTGTGACAATGGAGAAAAATGTGAACGACTTGATTAAGTCAACAAGCTTAATAGAGACCAATTTGCCTACCAATCAGGTAAATCGACCATAACGCCGCTACAATTGCTAGGTAATAAAATCGAGAAATCGTTTCAAGCCAAAGAAACAGTTTTGCTTGCTTTTCTTGTTTTTGAAGGAGCATTCGACAATGCATCCTATAGCTCCATGCGTTCTGCAATGGAAGCAAGGGGCAACTGTATTATCGAATGGATAATGGCGATGCTAAAAGACCGAGAAATTTCTGCTGCCTTGCAGGTGCGCAACTAACTATTGGATCAATTAAGGGCTGTCCTCAAGGATGAGTCCTATCGCATTTATTGTGTTCGTTCGTGGTAGACGAACTCCTTAAAAGACTAGCAGAACTAGGGTACAATGTGATTGGCTTCGCTGACGATGTTGCTATAAGAGTCCGTGGGAAGTTTGCAGCAATCTTTGTGAATGTGGACACGGTTACCAGGACTCTGATCACATTATTTGGTCATGTGCTGAGCATCGTGGAGTCAGATCTGAGCTCTATGATTCCCTTCGGACTCGAGGTAGACAACCCAATGTACCGGTTCGAGATATTTTGGCTCGACGTGGTCTGTATGTTTACTAATAGTTTTTTTTTATCTGTTTTAATACTTTTTTCTTTCTCAAAAATTATCAAGTCAAAAAGAAACCAAACGTTGAATAGTTATAAGTTATGATTAGACAATTTAGAATTTGGAATAAATTTGTTCTGTAAACCATACTTCAAATTCCCGCCCATCTACCCATCTGTTAAATTGTTATTCCTGTTAACGAGACGGCTGCGAGTAATGGGTTCTATCTCTCTTACTGTAGTTTTAAGATAACTGATGTATATAAATATGAAAACTGGGCTCTGTAAACTTAATTAAAAAAAATTTAAAAAAAATGTTATGAGGGCTAAGATATGTTCCTTAGACTACAAAAACAACATATTTGTTTGAATTTATTTGAACTAAAGCTTGATCCACTTAGTATTTGGCCGCACAAAATGAGACATTTCTTCGCCAAAAAACTACATAAAAAAGGGGTTAAGGTTTTATTCTGCTGGGACTTTATTAAGCTTCAATGAAAAAAAAACAGCGTCTCTCCGTCTAGTCTGCTTCAATCGGGTGCCCTGGTGGTCCCTCTCATTCCCCAGTTTTAGCATGATGTATTCATATATAAATAGCACACGTATCTGTTATATATGATCTTCAGTCATCCACTGAAATGAATGATATTAATGAAATGTTTTATACCGTTTCCTGAATAGTTTTGATATAATTAGGTTAAAAAACCTAGAAAGTCATTTCTATATTCTTAGATAAACTTCAAATATACTGAATTGTGATTTTCGATGGGGAATCAACATTTTTATTCTGTTAGCCACACAGTTTTTGCTGCAGGCAAACAGACATATAACCTTGAACATTTCATAGAGTGTAACAATCTGTAATTTTGTTAAAACTGTATTCAAAATTTACTAGCTTCATCTATTTGGATTTGGTACCCTAGGGTAGGCTATGCGAAAGCGTCAACATGGTTGCTGAAATCTTTCCTAAGACGGGTCCATTTAATTTTAATGGATAAGGTGGGAAAGGGACAGTCGCAGCACTACACGATGCAAATTCAAGATAGTACACGAAGGGTCACTGTCTAGATAATTTTGTACGTGACTTCCCAACGATCTTGAAGTGTAAGCGTTTATTCACGGTCGTTTTTGCTAGTTGAAGTACACTACCAGTCAAAAGTATCGACTCACTTCGAAGAGTTTGCAACACACACACTTGAATATTGCATGTGACCTTTGTCAGGAAAGATAGTGAATCACCCCCAATAAGTATCGACTCACCTAAAACGAGCTAAATTCTTAATATTATATCTTTATATGCTAATAACCTAGAAAGTTCATACCTTCAGCAAGGTTGAGGACTTTTGGAAGGTGAAGAGTATGGTTTGGAATTCGATCACTACGCAGCGCTCGTGGGCATGTATCGAATATAAGCTATCATCCACATACATTTGCGTTGTACGCATGTATTTGTGATGGTTTTTTATGCTCTGAACACTGCATGCTGTGCGTTTGACTGTCAGCTTTCTTTTGTTTACTTGTTTGTGCGGTTCAAAACCTGCGTTTTCAAAATGTCGCGTATTGAAAAGGAAGTGGAAATTAAGGTTCTGGACACATGGCTAAGTGAGAAGGGTATTACTATGCGAAAATTGGCGAAGCGGTTTGGAATTCATCATGCGAGTGTTGAAACCATCATTAATAAGTTTGGGGAACACTATTCTTTGGATGAGCTACCAGGAAGAGGCAGAAAACCCGGTTCTTCCAACCCGAAACTGGAGCATAAAGTGGTATCTCTAATCATGAAGAACAAATCAATGTCAATACGTGATTTGGCCAAAAAAGCACGAACGAGTGTCGGAATGATCCAGCGTATCAAGAGGCGAAACCACCTGAAGACCTGCAAGAAGCAGAAAATCTCGAAACAAAGTGCAGAACAGAAGAAGCGAGCAGCAACAAGGGCCCGGAAATTGTATTCGCGTCTTTTGCAGCGTCCGGATGCATGCGTTTTGATGGACGATGAGACCTATGTAAAGGAGGACTCAAAAACCCTTCCAGGTCCACAATACTTTACTGCCGTCGTTGGGGAGGATGTGAGCGATGCGGACAGGTCGATTCAAGTGGAGAAATTCGGTCGAAAGGTACTGGTATGGCAAGCAATATGTTCCTGTGGTTTGAAGTCAACCATTTTTTACACTACCGGAACTTTAAATGCGGAAATCTTTCGATCTGAGTGTCTCCAGAGGAGATTGTTGCCTTTATATAAGAAGCATAGTACACCTCCACTGTTTTGGCCGGATTTAGCGTCGGCTTACTATGCCAAAGCAACTCTCAATTGTGGAGAGTGTGAGCTGTTTAGTGGAATACTTGTAACTAGAAAATAAGAAGAATGATTAGTAATTTCCATTTAATTCCAACTACCTTTATTGCTTATCTTGACAGATACGCGTATTTCGTCTACAATGTGCAGACTTCTTCAGTGTCGTGTACTAATACTCGACTAGTGTACTAGTCGAGTATTAGTCACGTTGTAGACGAAATACGCGTATCTGTCAAGATAAGCAATAAAGGTAGTTGGAATTAAATGGAAATTACTAATCATTCTTCTTATTTTCTAGTCACTCTCAATTGGCTTGCGGAAAAGGGTATAGATTTCGTTGAGAAAAATATCAATCCACCAAATTGCCCTCAGCTTCGACCCATCGAACGTTACTGGGCAATCGTGAAGAGGGTCTTCAAGAAGACTGGTAAGGCAGCTGGGAACATGCAGGAGTTCAAAAAAATGTGGGCTCAAGCGTCCAAAAAATGCGATGCAACACTTGTCCGGAACTTGATGAAGAGCATTCGATCCAAAGTTCGAAAATTCGTGAAGGAATAACTTAAATTTCATCCGGTCTTCATTATGTTCAAGTTTAACCTCGTACAATAAAGGATAAATTTTTTGTATGAATAAAATATCGGTTTTCAACATAATTTGAAAGAAAGTTTGTGGATAGCTTATTTTCGATACACTCCTTAAAACAGAGCATTTTTGAAGGATCCCGACCACCTAGAAATTTCGTGATCCCGACCACCTAGAAATTTCGAACCTTAAACAAATTTTTCAGAAGTTCAAGGACTTTCGGAAAATGGAGAGCATGGTTCGGAATTCGGTCTCTACGTGGCGCTAGTGCGCATGGAAAACAGAGTATATTCAACGACTTAATATCGTCATCCCGTCCACCTAGAAATATCGTACCTATAAGAGAGTTGTTTAGAAGGTCTGTGACTTTTGGAAGGTATAGATAATGGTTGGGAATTCGGTCACCTCGTGGCGCTAGTGGCCATGTTAAAGAGTATGTGTAATAGTGCTTTTTCAACGATTTCATATCGTGATCCCGATCACCTAGAAAGTTCGACCTTCGGGAATGTTGTCCATCCTTTACATGGTCACTAACGCCATGTAGTAACCGAATTCCGAACGACACTCTCCTGCTTTTGGAAACCCTTTACCTTCTGAACAACTTTGCTGAAGCTTCAAAAATTCTAGGAGCATGAGATCACGATATAAACTCGTTAAAAAATCACGATTTTACTTGCTCACTAGCGCCACTTACTGATAGAATTCCGAACCAGCTTAGCTTAGAAGACCTTGACCTTCTGAAAAACCTTTCTCAAAGTTCCAACCTTCCAGGTGGTCGGGATCACGCTATAAACTCGTTAAAAAAATTTCAGCGCCACGTGGTGATCAAATCCCGAAACATTCTCTCCCCCATCTGGGAGTACTTGACCTTCTGAATAACTTTGCGCGATGTTCGATCATTCTAGTTGGTCGGGATCACGATATACACTCGTTCAAATCGTTATCTTTTACATGTAAACTAGTGGGACGTAGTGGCCAATGTTGCCTTGAGTTTACTCCATCCCTTCTTCCGGACCTCGCTCAGACCTCCTTAAGACTAAGCTTTGGATCTACAAAAAGTCCTTAGGATTCATGAACTACCCACCGAAGGCTGGGAATCATCTTCATTAAGATTTTTATGGCCTTGAGTTAACTCCAGACCGGGCTTCGAACTTCGTTCAGATCTTCTGAAAATTTCTATTTGGATACTCAAAAAGTCTTGGCGATTCATGAACAGCTTTCAGATGGCTTGAAGACTTGTATAAAGCTTCAGAACGAAATTTGGGCTTCAATGGCTATGAGTTTACTGCAGCCATACGTTCGGAATTTGTTTAGAACTTCTGAACAATTGCCTTTTGATACTCAAATAGCCTTGAGGATCCATAAGCTATCCACCGAAGACTTTTTATCATCATCATCCAAATTTACATACGTTAAAATAGCCTTCGACCACTTCGTTCTGATCTTCTGAAGAATTTTCTTTGGATAATAGAATAGTCTTTGCGTACCATGAACTACCCTTCGAGGGCTTGTAAACTTCTACAGAACTGAAACTGGACTTAAACAGCCTTGGGTTTACTTTATCCCTTCTTCCGGACTTCGGTCAAACCCCTTAAAGAATTCCTTTTGGAAATTCAGAAAGTCCTGACGATCTATGAGCTATCCACCGACAACTTGTAAACTTCTCCAGAGCCTTAGTTGGTCTTAGATAGCCTTGAGTTTACTCTTTACCAGGCATTGAACTTTGTTCGGATTTTTTGAAGAGTTCGTTTTTCATACTCAAATAGTCTTGGCGATCCATGAACTGCCTTCCTAGGGCTTGCATACTTCTTTAGAAGGAATGTTGGAATCAATGTTATGGATTTTACCCCAGGTCATTATCGGGACTTCGTTAAGACCTTCTGAAGAATTAATTCATTTTAGATATTTAAAAAATCCTGATGATCCCAGAACTGCCTTAAGACTTGTAAATGGCTTCTCCCAAATTTGGGCTTCAGTAATCTTCAGAACTTCTAAAGAATTCCCTTTAGATACTGTCATAGTCTTAACGATCCATAAATGACCCACCAAAGACTTGTAAACTTCTCCAGATCGATAGATGGTCTCAAATAGCCTTGAGTTTACTACATACCAGGCATCGAATCTTCATTCAGATCTTCTGAAGAATTCCCTTAGGATGATCAAATAGCCTTGGAGATTTATGAACTACCTTTCGAGGCCTTGTATACTTGTTTAGAAGGAAAGTTGGTCTTCAATGACATTGAGTTTCTCCAGGTCTTTCTCGAGACTTTGTTCAGACCTCCTGAAGAATTCGTTTTAGTTATTCAAAAAATCCTAATGATCCATGAACTGTCTTGTAATTGTCTTCAACCGAATTAGGACTTCAATAATCTTGGGATAGCTTCCTTCCGAGAGCTTGTAAACTTTTAAAGAACGAAAGTAGGACCTACAAAGATTTGAGTTTATTTCAACCCTTCTTCCGGACGTCGGTCAGACCTCTTGAAAAATCCTTTTTCCTTTTAGATATTTTCAAATAGTCCTGACGATCCAGGAACTACCATCCGATGGCTTATAAACTTCTCCAGTGTGGTAGTTGGACTTAAACAGCCTTTAGTTTACTCCATCGTTTATTCCGAATTTCGTTCAGACCTCCTGAAGAATTTGCTTTAGATATTCAAATAGTCCTATCGATCGTGACTACCATCCGAAGGCTTGTCAGCCTACTCCTCAATAGTAGAAGTAGGACTTATATAGCATAAAACATGAATACCTAATTTTGATCTTGATAACTGAAGTTGGTATTGATAAGCGCACCATAAGAGGTAAAACTCCTAAAAATTGCGAGCAAAATATCTCTCGCATATCGAAACTTCAGAGAAATCAAGATATTTATTCCTGCTCGGGTAGAGCTGTCAACTTGATCTGCCATCTTTTTCCACCACTTCTGCAAATCAGATTTTTTTTTTCATTATTTTGCCACATTTCTTCAGTTTGTTTTTGATACTTGCCCATATTTTGCGATGGGACGAAAATTTGGATAGTTTTTTAAGTTTAATGCTTTTTCAATAACGTCATTGTTTATAATTGTCTGTCTTTTTCCTGTATGTGTAACAGTTGGTAGCTTAGATTATGCTGAATACGAATGTCAAACTACTTGAAATAAGTGACGAGAAGAGAGAAGAGCGATGAATATACAATGAGATGTTGCATGGATTGTTGCGCACGGAGTAACTAAAATTTAGGACTCAGATATGCCAGCCACTTTTGTTAATGCAGTCCTTGTCTAGACACCAAACCGAGAAGATTCGTTTTAGTGAAGTGAAGTTAAATAAATTTATAGTCCTTAGTTCCAATAAATGTCGTAACGTACAGTTAAATAAATGTAGTGGTAGTAAAATAAACGGTATTTTAAGTAATATACGTTTTAATTATTGGAGGTATACACACCAAGGCGATCACTGGACGACTACTAGCCCACCGGAAGACTACACCTAAGGCAGAACTATCAAAGGTCGAACACGAATATAGAAAGGGTCACAACAGTCATTCTCCTTATACCATTCTATGACATCCCGGCTGTAATGACAGCTGGGTAAGTCTGGCCAGAACTTCACCAGACCGACGTGTGATTGAATAAATGGCAATATTCGCTTCTGACGACACTCCTCCTTGTACACCTGCCCATTCGTTTTCTTTCCACAACTGCAGATGTTGCGAGCCAACTTGTCTGCATAGACATGTTTGAATCTACCTGGAGCATCACCCTTGCGTTTGGCAAGGTAAAATATGTGCCCCGGGAGTTGTCCGAAGTCCATTTTAAAATTTGTTTCATCGTCCATCAAAATGCATCCCTTGTATTTCGCCAGAGCTTGCTCGAACAGCATTCTTGCGCGGCGTCTGGCAACCAGGTTCTGTTTCTGGGTCCTGTTGGGGTGTTTGCTGGCATGGTACGACTGGAAGCCTTCACGCCGAAAGATTTGTTGAACTGTACTGTACGGCACAGAGAACCAGTTCGCCCAATCACGCAATGAGATCACAGGATTTTTCCGGACTGCCCTACGGACTTTCCCTCGTAGTTTCTGGTCATATGTTGTCATATGTTTTGCTTTGTACGATCCAGCGATGGCGTTTCACGGTTTCGCTTCAGCACGGTATTTACAGTAGATTTTGGGAGTTTAAGATAATTTGGGGTCATTCCTCTTGTGTTCCATCTTTGATAACTTTTGAGCATGAGTATCAATACTGATGAAACTTTCACCACTAAGTAAACAAATCCTCCGGATCACTGTTGTTATTGGCTTCTCGTTACGACTGCTGGAGGCGCTGCAGTAATTAGAAAGAAGCGGACAAATTCTAAGTGGATCAAACCTAAAGATTCGGTGGTAGATCTAATACCCCGTAACGCACTTCGAGAAGGTGGTCTACCGGCGTTACGGATATAGGATGTATGTTTGTACCAAGCCTCATCTGTTGGATATCTGTGTAGTTACAGCTGACCTGGCAATTACGGAGTAGCGATCTCGGGCGGTCAATCGTGCTCATGCCCATGCTGTTTAACATAGTTAATTTAACCCAATATGTACTACGGTGCTGTTCATGAGCTACAAGGTGAAATTCATGGATGTTTACATCTTTTGTTTAAAAAAAAAACAGAAGATGCGCTCTCACCGTGCTTTCGGTCAACTGAAATCAGTAGGCCAAGTTAAAGAATAAGAAAATGTGTTGAACTTTTGACAAAATTTCAAAAATTTGTCACTCATTCCCTCTCGAAATGTCTCGAAAGTGCTTTCCCGTTTTTTTTTGTTCTTCGCCCTCGCACCCCGGAAGAAGCGTTACATCAGCTTGGTTTTGGTTATTAGTAGTAATTTTGTGACACTCGGGCATAATTTATTAGTTTAGAGTGTTATTCCGCTTTGTCGCGAATAAATCGATGATTAAAGCTTGCTTCAGATAGAATTGGAACAAAAACAGTTGCCTGTATTTCAGTTATTTATTATTGAATTCAAGATCTTTTTTTATACAAATGTAGCGTTTTCTTCATACTTTTAAGAAAAAATACGGATAAAATTATTCGTCACGGTTTCGAAGGAATTCTCGAATTTTTCCTGTAACACGGCTCATTAGGCGGCGCACACCTTCTTCGTCCATCGTTTTAGCTATCTTATTCCACCAGGTCTTCATCTGATTGATGTCTTTGACAACCTTTCCCTTTGCCTTGAGTCTCCTCTTCATGATTGCCCAGTATTTCTCAACAGGGCGGAACTGGGGGCAGTTGGGTGGGTTAAGGTTTTTCGGAACAACCTGGACCCCTTTCTCTGCATACCATTCTTGAAGGACTTTGCTGTAATGACAGCTTGCCAAATCTGGCCAAAACATTACGGGATGGTCGTGGGATCGAATGAACGGCAAAATTCGTTTTTTGGAGACACTCTTTTTGGTATAGTTCCGACGTCATTGTCTTATTTGTAACGAAAACTTTCGTTTTTTTGCCACAGCTGCAAATGCCCTGCCAAATCATGAATTTTCGTGCAAATTTGTCGGCAAAAACAAATTTAAATTTGGCTGGAACATCCCCCCGAGCCGTTGCCAAGTAAAATTTTTGACCTGGGATTTGCCCGAAGTCAGCCTTGACATAGGTTTCATCGTCCATCCCAAGACACCCGTTGAACTTGGTCAGCACTTGGTCGTATAGCTTCCGAGCACGGATTTTGGCCACACTATTCTGTTTTATGGACCGATTTGGCTGTTTGCTAGCTTCTCCTCACGGTACTATGGGCAGCACCGAATTTTCTGGCCAAATCACGGTCCGACAGATTTGGATTCCTCTTAATCGTCTTCAAAATCTTACCACGCAGTTTCCGGTCGACAGTTCCACTCCGACGATTGGCTTGAGGCTTCCGAATCGTCGTCAATGTTTCCTTATACCGTTTGATAACGCGCCATACGGTATTTCTGGGCAATTTCAGCTGTTTAGCTAGTCTAGATGCAGACCACAATGGATTTTCCAAATAACTGTGCACAATTTTTTCCCTTCTTTCGGCTTCCATGTTGATTGTTTACAAAGTACAGTCGATTTGCGGAATGTCAAAAATACATACGTGAAGCTGACAAAATTCCCGACACGTGGGCGCCAAGAACTTCCAAATCCGTCCACCAGGCGCGCCACAATATGAGCAAAAGTTTGTTCCATTTCTAAATGAAGCAAGCCTTATTAGCAGTTTTGAAGCTCGATATTGTAGAGTCGCCTCATAGCGGGGATTTGCATTATTGGCAGAGTGTGGAGTGAAAAAAAGAAGACTAGTGCAATGTAGAGAACGGCCATTTGCTGGTCAGAAGCAGCAAACGAAAACAACGCGCATGAGCGGGTGAAAAGCTTGCACATAATTTTGGGTGCATTCACCACGGGGTGTACAGAGTTTTGTTATGCAGGTTGCATATCTAGCGGGCGGTTTAGCAACGTTAATTTTTGCTCATATTTAATCGCGAGTGCATGAAATTAATAACGAATCAATGTCGAACATTTAGATTTTTACCAATGAACAAGATAGTGTGATTGAGGAGGCAGACATGGGTGAGATGTATCTGATTATAACTATATGACAATAATCTTATTTTCATATAATACTAAATACGTTCCTGGTTTGGAAATTTAAAATTTCCAAATCTGGAAGTGTGTTGCAGTGCCCTTATCCAAATGATATCGGTAATGTTTACATGCGGGGCTTATTGTATTTGAAAGTAACCTCGCAATGGGCGTGACTCTCCAGACATTCTGAAATGGGTTGCTAGATCTACAGTAGAGCTATCACTTTCTAGCTCCCGGATTAAAGCTGCTTCCAATGGTCACTTGAATGATTGTTGTAAACAGATTTCTTCCATAATACCATAAATTTGCAAGTTACATGTAAATTTTTATTGAAATCCGTTCAAGAGAAGCTCCAGAATCCTACTGCAATCGAATAATTTGAATACATATTATTAATTTGGAATATGGTTCTTCTTAAAACCGAAACGGCTCTCCGCTCCTCTATCTCTCAACCCAATGACTATCAACCGAGGATAGAAAAGCTCTTGAAAATGTTACTTCTTGAAGATTGAACTCCTCGGTGTCAGGAACACAGCACCATCAACAGGATACCTCTCGGTGGATAAGTTGCACTTCTACTGGCAACCGTACGTGAGCGCTTGGGCTCGCTCGCCTCCATCCGCACGACTTGGAAGTGGTTGGCTTGCGTTGTTCCAGAAGATTTAACTCTCAAACTTGGAGGTTCAGGATAGTGGATAGCGACCCAAACAAGCTGGAGAGGTAGCAACGCCAGCTCCAGATAAAATCGCGCGGAAAAACAAACTTTGACTTATGATTCCTTTCCCGACTGACTGGCCAGACGACCGAGTGCAGGAGGCAAAGTTTCGCTTCCTGCTGTGTGGAAGACGCTGGCTGGGGCTTGGATGGTTGAGCTATGAGCTTGGCGTGAAAGTGCAACCATTCGTAGCCGATGCGCTCGCTGTGTAGTTCGCGGGTGGAATATTTTATTATGTTTCTCGGCAGAGCATATTCTGTGGGACGTGGTGCGGGGTGGGGAGCACGTTGTGGGTTGATATATATTTAGCGAAAGGATACGGCGGGTGCGGCCAACTTTTAATCTACATTATTCTGATTACTTTGCACTTTTTAGCAACGCTCTTGTGCTTCAGTCTTACTGGGTGGTTGCGATGTGGTGCATGCCATGATAATCAAATAAATTAATTAATTTGTTTACGCCAACATGCTAATGATCACTTTAAGTAGACTTGCGGATGTAAAAGAACCAGAACCGTTAAATGGATGATTACATGCGGGAAATGGTATTTTGAACAGATTCACAGGTCATCAAAATTAAAAGGATTGTAAACAGATTGAAATGGTTACGTCGCAATAAGGGATCATATATTAAATATGAAAATAAATGTTTTTTGTGTGAGTATTAATTTTTGCTATTAGTGATTGATTAAGTTTTTAAGTCATTACATTTCACGCAAAGCATGTTAACGACTGTAACAATATGCCCAGTAAGTAATAACTTTTGATTCTTAGCCCGGATACTAAAAAAAGCAGACAAAATAGTTTTCAATTATGAACAGGAACGGTGCTCAAAGAAAGTTGCGAAGCCGTTGAGGCGTAATAAAACACGAACGAAAGACGATACCCGTCGCATCGCATGGTAACGGGTCATAAAGAATCAGTCTCCATCAAAACGAACCCGAAATGAAATTCAAATTCCTCCACAAATCACACACAAAGGACAAAACTCCGCCAGAAGCGACCAGTGGATGAGACTCAGCACAATGATGGCGAGGGGTGGGAAAAATACCAAGCCGAGCAAGACAAAAAATAGGAGCAAACTTTTCCCATTTATGACACTCTTCCTTTCAGCTGAAAACGAAATCATACATTTTCCGCTCCATTGTGTCTCGTCGCCGTCGTCTCCTTGCATGGCGGGCACAGTCAGTCAGAGCACACAGACACACACACACGCACCCCGCCTAGAAGGGAAGTGAATCAACCAGAAGGAAAACTTCCCGTTTTTCGGTCCCCATGACAGCAGCACCCCAGGAACAAGCCCTTCAGAAATGCCAACATGCCAACCAACCGACAGGACATCTATAGGAGGTGGGTGGGCTGGCAGACGACAATGATGATGATGCATGCAAATGATGGTGATCCATTATTAACTGTCGTCGCCAGGCTGATAGTGTTCACCTTCTTGCTGCCACTGTGCCGAGCGGAAGGAGCAACCGGGCGGATGGCTTCCAGCTGCGGGAGAGTGTAATATTACCATTTATCCAGGTGCTCATTTAGGTTGGTTCTCGTCTCTCACTTCCAAGAAACAATCCCGAAGCATCTGTACCCGGTCCAACCGGCCAACGAAGGAAGGATGTATCAACCGTGGGAAGCCATGCCGTACCGCAGATATAATATTACGAAATGGTTTATGAGGAATGAACCGCCAGTGACGAGGCATGTGGCTAAGCTGCTTCCCATCGTAGCGGAAGAAGAGCTTAGGTAAAATATGTGTCGAATGCACCGACGACGGAATAAGGATCCCCTGCACTATTGCTGCTGCTGACTGGACTTGTTATCTTGGTTCGCTTGGAAGGTAAGGAATTTAATTTAGCAGAATTAATACGAGTCAGGATTAATTGAAACCGCTGAGTATTTGCTGAGCCGGGATGGGTCAGTTGATGAGGAGTGGAGCAAGACGAATGTTTGAGTTTTGTATGATGTAATGGGAATGTAAGCTGGGATCTGGAATATTTTGGGTTCACTGGTAAACATATGGCCAGTGGTATCTGTATTCCAAGTTAGGAAAGGCTGATTATACTGTTCATCCCAACGCTAGACTCCAAACAGTGCTGTGTACATTGTTCCTCCGTTGGTGCAGATCCTTCAAGACAGCCGTGAAAATCATTAGTAACGGAATAATGAGGCGACGCACCGTGACATTTGGCATAAATCCAGGCAATGAAAACGGACTAATGATTGGAAACTCGAAATATGACAAAGGGACTGCAAGCCTCTCAAGTTCTTAGAAAGTACAGGCCAACTTCGATGTAACGTAGCGTAGCATGTAATATAGCGTCCCTGCATAAAACGTACACATTTACGAATTGCTCCAGCATTCGTATGTAAAGATTTATGAACAATAAATTGACGACCGTATCACCCTTAGTGTTTCATTGTGTGCAATCAGAGGCCTCGGAGATCTCACAGTGTTTCAGCCAGGGTGCTGGAAGTCAAGAAAACATGACTGACCTGATCATTTAGCGAGGAAATGCTAACTGCTATATAAACGCATGGTCGGTACAAATACATGGTTAGAAACATAATAAAAAAAAAAAAAAAATGGATGAAAGTTTTTCACCGGTAAGGCATCTCCACCCGACATAATGCATTAATCAACAGATGAGCCTGGACCAGCGATTTTACTTTAAAGGAAAACGTGTCCTCATCGGTCTTGACAGGAATTGATCCTACCGGGATACCAAGTGGCAGCTCACGTCAACCAGAACACCCCCGGTGACGGAATGTTACTAGTACAGTTCCTCCAATTTCTAACTTCAGGACCTCATCTGCTGATTCTAGAAAACGGCTTTGTGTTTCAGTGAAGATTGCGTTTGTTTTTCTCCGTTATAGTAGTTTTTTTTAAGTGTACACAGAAAAAAATAATTAATTTTAACAAGCGCGTAAAATTTCCCTTCGTTTAATTTCAAGCCAAAGGAGGCGTAAACATCGAAATTGTCTACAATATTTCTTGCGCCATACAACATTGCTTGCAATCTTTCATGCAACAGGCTAGATTCAGGCGTTATCTGGCTTTAATTTACATGAAATATCCCATAACTTTCTGCCAAATCTAGCATTCCCTTTATGTGCATTAGAAAACGCAGAAAATTCAATGTTTCTTTTTATCTGTGTACAAAATTGATTCTGAAGCGGGTTTTGCTCCCCATTCTCGGTCAATTTTCGGAGGAACCACCGTTTAAAAAAATTAAGGAAGTATGTTTTTCCGTTTTCTATCGAGGAACTATACTATCGTGGAATTTTTCACTTTGTTGCGAGTGAATTGTTGATTATTATTGCCGTTCTACTTGAACAAAAAAAACAACGTTGAAGTTCAATTAAGAGTTGTCCCAATCGAAGGGTTTTGATCTTTGGTAGCGTGTTGCGGGAAACAATTGTTTGTAATAAAAAGTAAACCCGTGCAATCAAAAAAGAAGCAACGAACTGAACAAGCTACGAACCTCGAAAAAGTAGTGCGAATTTCTGTTCAATATCATGCACATAACAGAAGAGCGATTCCACGAACAAGTGGGATATTTTTCCAGTTTTTATTTTTTGTATTTTTTGATTTGCATGAAACCTTGCATACAAGTTTGGGGAAGAAAAACGCCGTTTTGCATACTTGGTTCGCCATTTTGAATCTAGCCTTACTTATGAGAAGAGCCTATGAAAAATGCACATGATATCTTCAAAAAATTGTATTTCGGAAACGGTTTGTCCGATTGGTTTGGTGTCTTCGGCGAAGTTTTAGACAATTGTTGGTGCTATATGGAGAAAATATGCATGGTAAAAAAAAGTTTGGTTTTTGTGTTTTGAACTAAAATATAGGTTTTCCCTTAAAAGTTACATGTCAATAATTTTTTAATTATCCTTATGTTATAGCTGACTGAAAATGCTATCTAGTGCACAGTGGGTTGTTCTGGAGAAAAATTGGTTACAATGAAAAAAAAATTTTTTTAAAAAAAATTACAATTTTCAAAAAAGCTATTAAGAAAAGTCAAAAAAGTTTGTCACCCTAATTTTATGAAAGTACATCAAATTTGCAAGCAAAAAGTACTTAGGTAACATTTTTCTAAGATGCACCGTTTAGAAGATATTACTGATTTAATATTGATTTTTTTGATAACTAAATAAGTTTTGGCCCTTTTCGGATGTATTCCGTCTTTTTTGAGTTTTAAAAGTATTTTTTTCGGAAAGATTGGAAAATTTTGAGGTAAAATAAACTGACAGCTTAAAGATTCGAGTGAAATTCTCTGCCTTAAAAGTATTTTGAAAAACAAGTTACAAAATCCCACTATCAGGAACAATGATTTCTTCCAGTTATTTTTGGTGTATTGTGTTGAAAATGTGCATTCAACTCTTGCATATCGCCTAACAGTTTAATCCATTTAAACTGGATGTGTTTATACTGTGCATATTTTCTCTCTATTGCCGAACATCGCCACAGACATCAAACCGATGAGACAACTCGATTTCGAGATACACCTTTTTGAGAACTGCAAATGCAAGCTCCTCAATTAGCAAGATTCAAAAGAGCG
>JAHHFK020003997.1:0-174917 GCA_024533555.2 Aedes koreicus | reverse complement strand
AGGGTTTTCCTGTCACTCGACAATGAAAAAAGAATCATAGTAGTCGATTTTTGTACAATTTTCATTCGTTGCAGCGCCAACTGTCTTTCAAACCCATTGTTGTGGTTACCATATCAACAACAACAACAATCGCCGAGCTCATCCCAAATGGGACTCCATCTGCAGCCATTCGAAACGAGCTGCAACCATCAGCCAGTCAGTCAGCCGCTTGCCTCTTTCTTCAAAGTGAAAGTTACTGGCGATGAAAATTAAAAAAGGAAATCAACCCTTGAGAAACTTTTTTCCTGCACCGCACTTCCGACCCGAACCCCCCCCCCCGAACTCCAGAAGTGTGTTATTTTTTTTCCCCTTTGTTGTTGATGTTTTTGCACTAACCCACTTCAGAAGTGTGAGTGCCAGCAGCTCCAGCCCCGTTCCAACTACTGGCTGCCATAAAACAGTGAATGGAAGCGGTCGCGCCTCGTCCTCAACCACCAATCCGCCCGCCCGCCGCAGGTCAAGAAGAAGATGAGACTCGTCATTAGGGCTAAAGTGGATGAAGAGTGCACTCTTCATCACACACACTTGCCGTTGCCAGTTTCCCGCCCTCGTCCTCCTCCTTAAAACTGCTTTTGTACTCACTCGAGACTCCCCAAAGTCTGACCATGTAAAAGTGCTTGCCTTCCCTTTAACCAGCCTCGCAGTCTGCGGAGGCTCCGCAGGCCACTTTCCATCGATCCACCTTGTGGGCTCCCATACAAATGCGACAATCATTTCTACACAACTCAAGAACTAATCAAGCAAAAGAAACCAAATTAAGCATGTGTGAGTTGGAGGCAACAAATGTTTCTATGGTGGTTTGAGACCCCTCCCCTATCAGAAAGGGATGGCTCTTATACAAATGAAACACATATTTCTATATAACTCGAGAACTGATCAAGCAAAGGAAATCTAAATTTAGCATGCGGAAGTTTTTTGGAGGCAAGAAATGTTTTTGTGGTAGTTTGAGACCCCTCCCCTCTCTAGAAGGGAGAGCTCCCATACAAATGAAACACATATTTCTGTATAACTCGAGAACTGATCAAGCAAAGAAACCCAAATTTTGTATGGAGGAGTTTTTGGGACTGGCCAAGGTTCTTAAGGTACTGAGAGACACCTTCCTTCTCTGAAAGGGGGGGCTCCCATACAAATGAAATGCATATTTCTGCATAACTCGAGAACTAACCAAGCATATGGAATCAAATTTGGCAGGTAAAAGTTTTTGACGGTAAGAAATGTTTCTAAGGTAACTTTAGACCCCTACTCTTTCTGAAAAGAGGGGCTCCCATACAAATGATGAACAAATTTCTGCATAACTCGAGAACCAGTCAAGCAAATCAAACCAAATTCTGCATGCGGAGGTTTTTTAAGGCAAAAAATGTTTCTATCGTGGTTTGAGACCACTCCGCCTTCTGAAGGTGGGGGATCCCATACAAATAAAACACAAATTTCTTCATAACTCGAAAATTCATCAAGCAAATGGACTCAAATGTGGCAAGTGGAGGTTTTGGAAGGCAAGAAATGTTTTTATGGTGGTTTGAGACCCCTCCCTTTCTTGAAGAGAGGGGGGCTCCCATACAAATGAAACACAAATTTCTTCATAGTTCGAGATTTAATCAAGCCAATGAAACCACATTTGGCATGTGGGAGTTGCTGGAGGCAGGATTTCTATATATTTAAAAATGAATTTCCATCAGTCTGTCTGTCTGTCTGTTTATCTGTTTGTCTGACCCTTATTGACTCGGAAACTACTGAACCGATCGGCGTGAACAGTCGTATGCAGGGTTTTTGAGGCTGGGGAAAGTTCTTATGATTGTTTGAGACCCCTCCCACCTCTAGAAGGGGGGGTTTCATACAAATGAAACAAAAATTTCTGCATAACTTGAAAACTTATCAAAGCAAACGGAACCAATTCTGGCATGTGAGGGTTTTTGGAGGCAGGATTATTTTCTATTATAGTCTCTTCTCTGAAAGGGGGAGGGGCTTTTATACAAATAGCATAGCATAGCATAGCATCTTCCGACCATACACAATCCTGGAAGTTGGCTGTTGTAGAGACGATGGGAAGCGCCAGAAGAGCTGCCTTGGGTATGACAGGCTCTTCATCCATCGATCTCTTTGCACAACACCTGGCCAGGTCCTTATGATCAGCAAGGGATGGGAGGAAGTGTTGATTAGATGTCTACTTAAGAGATGCTGAGAACTCTTGCAACCTTCATAAAACCTGAATTAATCCACCGATGGTGAGACTGAACCCTTCTTACACTTCACCAGAATTACGGCTAAAATGTGGCCAAAATGGTACTGTATACATATTTTCATCAGAAATTCCAGGAAGAACCAGGAATATTCGATATGTCATACATTCAGTTTATAAAATGAATTATTTGTCAATCCTGAACGTATTGCTCATCGATGTGATTAAAATATTGCCATTAATAGTCTTTAGCGACCTGTTTATATTAGGTATATAAAAGGAAAAATTACATAAATATTAGAAATTCCATATAATCAGTCCATAGAATGAATTATTACACAATCCTAAGCGTCAATTTTGATTATCGATATGGATTCAAGATGCTTAACAAGTACATGTTCGTTGAAAATTGTGTAGTTATAGTGAATGGAGACTTTGTGTAATTTTCGAATATACTCGTTGCAGTTCAAAACCGGACCACTCGAGCCAACCGATCCTGCTCTAATTCTATAGAGTCGCATAGTGTGGCTAGTCCGCTGAATGTGCTATACAACGCACCAGATGCAGAACAATAGAATACAAGCGGCATCGATTGGGGTGAGTGGTCTTGTTCGATTTTGAACTGCAACGAGTATATTTTCATCTCGCAATTATGTGCTCTCAGGTATTGTTTTGGTCATATCTCCATGAAAGATTCTCCAATCATAATGAAATTTTGACCAGTTATTTGAAGACTTGATAGCTTCAACTTGGCGCTAACAAAACTAAAATCGGTACACAAATAGCTCAGTATGTAATCGGAGACTACCACTGTTTGATTACTATTATAATAGGCCGTCAAGTACTGTTTCGTTGATATCTTCGTAACGAAATGTCCGAATAAAAAAAAAATCAATAGCGTTCTATGGGAATGTTGTAGCTTTCATTTGCCGTCAACAGAACTGAAATCGGTTCACAAATGGCTGAGAAACCGATGTGACATTATTTGTAACGCACACACACACATACACACACACACACACACACACACACACACACACACACACACACACACACACACAGACATGTGCTCAGTTCGTCGAGCTGAGTCGAATGGTATATGACACTCGGCCCTCTGGGCCTCGGATCAAAAGTCGAATTTTCAAGCGATCTTAATACCCTTCTTTTGGTGTAAGAAGGGTAAAAAGGTTAAAAGTACTTAGCTAAATTCCATTTAATTACGTGTCCGATCCAAAAAAGCCCGATCAGGCAACTAGCATCGAGCAATGCCCATAACCTCAAGCTGAAGACTGAAGACACGGATATCGTTTAATAGCACAATTTCTCCATAATCTGACTACAAGTACAGAATAAATTGGTCCACAAAACAACATTATACCATTTCGTTGATAATGGCAGCCCTAAGTTTGCACCTTTAAACTGAAGGAATGATCCATGAAAAATTGAAATTCGTTCCATAAAAAACGTATTTCTGACCCATAAAGCTCTGATGAAAATCCATAACAAAATTAAAGTGATCCATAAAATACAGCAACGTGATCCATACTTTATGTAAGTTTTAGCAATAAAATGTCAAAAATGTACCGTTATATATCTAGGCTATGATCCATAAAATTGTACCGATTACCCATAAACATATTGCAAATTATCCATAAAAGGTTCAATAACTTTCCTTAAACTTGTAAAATTGATCCTTAGAATTTAACGTTTGTGAACTAAAATATATGTACATGATCAATAAATTATTGAAAATATTCCATAAATAAATCGCCAATGATCCATAATAGGTTTGAAAATGAACCATAAACTTCTAAATATGGTCCATAGCAAATCAATTTTGTGCATTTATAATAATATAAATGATCCATTAATTATGCCGGAATTATTCCAATTTTGGGTTTAAATTTTTTTTAATTTAACAACGGGAAAATCGATCCCTGACTGTGCTACTACTCAAATTTATTAAAATGTCCGTTCCTTTATATATGAGGCTTAAATATTGCTGTAAAAGAAGGATCACTTTGGAGAAGATTTTTAATTTTCAGAAAGCTGACTTACTTTTGCGATCTCACGTTCTTTTACGACCGCAACTGTGACATTTGTTTCCCAATAAATTTGGTAAAGAGCACTCGTGCACGTAAAGAACTACGGCAGCCCTATGTTTGCACCTTTAAAACTGAAGAAATGATCCATGAAAAATTGAAAATCGTTCTATAAAAAACGCATTCTTGACCCATAAGACTCTGGTGAAAACCCACAAAAAAATAAAATAGAAATGATCCGTAAAATTCATCAATTTGATCCATACTTTTTTACAAAATTTAGCAATAAAATATCAAAAATTAACCGTTTTGTATCAAGGGACGAATATATAAAATTTTTCGGATTTCCCATTAACACATTGCAAATACTTAAAAGGTTCAATATTTTTCCTTAAACTTGCAAAATTGATCCACAGAATGTAAGGTAACATATGTGCGTATCATCTATTAATTATTGTAAATGTTCCATCAATAAATCAGGGACCCCTGATAGTTTGTATAACAAATCATAGTCTTCAAAAAATGATTCATAACAAACCAACTTTGTGAGCTTAACATTATTTGATCTCCCCGCAACTGCGACACATGTTTGTCATGAAATTTGGTAAAGAGCTCTCCTGCACATAAAGAATTTCAGAATTATGGAGAGTGTGAGCTTTCAGGTCAAATTTATGACTTGATTAAACTGTTGTTTCAGAAAATTTGATTTAAATTATGCCGGGCAGACGCTTGCTGTCCAACTCGCTGTCGCTCTTCGGACCAAACAAAAAAAAACATCCTCTGTTTGCCTTATACCGGGCAAATGCTTGAATCAGCCGTTTGCCTGGAATCTAATCTACGCTATGTTAACACTTCGGATGTCGGAAACATCGACCGTTTAGTTCTTCAATCCTCAACACGGCTACGCAAAAACTCCACAATCCTTCATTAGCAGTAATACTATATCCGGATACCTGAAAGAACGGACATGTAACTAAATTTGAATAGTAACGCAGTTGGAGATCAATTTTACAATCTTTAAGGATCAAAATTTAAAAAAAAAAAGTGCCCCAACCTGGAAAAATGCAGGCATAATTTATGGATCATACCATATGGTTTAGCGAACAAAACTGATTTACTATGTATCATTATTATAAGCTTATGGTTCATTATTCATCATTCTATGGATCATTGGCAATTTATTTATGGAAAATTTCAAATAGTTTATGGAACATGCGAATATATTTTATTGCCCAAAGGTTACATTCTATGGATCAATTTTACAAGTTTAAGGAAAGTTATTGAACCTTTTATGGATAATTTGCAATATGTTTATGGGTAATCCGTACACTTTTAACGACCATGCCCTAGATATAAAACGGTACATTTTTGATATTTTATTGCTAAATTTGTTATAAAGTATGGATCACATTGCTGTATTTTATGGATCATTTCAATTTTTTTATGGATATTCACCAGAGTCTTATGGGTAAAAAATGCGTTTTTCGTGGCACGATTTTCAATTTTTTATGGATCGTTTATTACTTTTTATATGAAAAAGTACGTTTGAGTAGCGCTCGTACCGACTTCAGCTAATTTTATAAAATAATAACTGATGAACGAAAGGTTTGCTTTCTCCTTAGAACCCGCAATTTTGTAATAAAAAATAATAATTAGTGATAGTTTCTTATCAAATGTGCTCAAATTTCAAGATGTTGTTCAGGACACGATTTGAAATCGTCTAAGCATAGGGAAGAGAATATTTCAAAATTTTCATCAGTTCAACAGCAATTTTAGGGATCAATTTACTAATATTTATGGGCCAAAATTTGAAAAAAAAATAGTGAACAAAACTCAAAAATACAGGCATAATTAATTAGCTAATAATCATTTCTATAAGTTTATAGTTAATTATTTATTGTTTTATAGATAAATAGCTGAATCGTCAGTCTGCTACGTTTGCAACTAAATTAATGAAAATTTATTAGAACTCGCACATTTATGGTTGTATTTACGAATGAGTTTCTTCTTGACTAAGCGAGGGGTTCAAACTTCTATCACATGCTTTTTACCCGAGAAATACACATTTTGCAAAAAAAAAAAAAAAAAAAAAAAAAAAAAAAAAAAAAAAAAAAAAAAAAAAAAAAAAACCAGGGTCTCAAATCACCATGCAATCATTGCCTTCAAAACTCCCCACATGCTAAATTTGGTTACATTTGCTTGATTAGTTCTCGAGTTATGCAGATATTTGTGTATCATTTGTATGAGAGCACCCCTTACAGAGGGGGGAGGGGTTTTAAATAACAATAGAAACATTTTTGCTTTCAAAAGCCTCCTCGTGGCAACTTGGTTCCATTTGCTTGATTAATTCTCGAGTTATGCAAATATTGTGTTTCATTTGTATGGGAGCCCCCCCCTTCCAGAAAGGCACGTCGCCCAAAACCACCTTAGAAACATTTCTTGCCTTCAAAATCCCTACATGCCAAATTTGGTTCCATTTGATTTATTAGTTTTCGAGTATGCAGAAATTTCAGTTTCATTTGAATGAGAGCACCCCTCTTCCCTTCTAGAATGAGGAGAGGATTCGAACTACCATAGAAACATTTCTTGTTTCCAGATAATTCCACATGTAAAATTGGGTTCCTTTGCTTGATCAGTTCTCTAGTTATGCAGAAATGTGTGTAGCTACGTTAGTATAGAGAACCCCCTTTTTTAAGAAGAAGTGAGGGGTCTCAAACTATCATAGATACCTTTCCCGGCCCAAAAACTTCTCTATACAAAAATTTCACGCTGATCGGTTCAGTAGTTTTCAGGAGAGCCCTATGAGGGTTCCGACAGACAGACAGACAGACAGACAGACAGAAATCCATTTTTATGTATATAAGATGTGCATGTATTTTAGTGCACAAGGTAATATTCTGTGAATCAATTTTGCAAGCTCCAGGAACGCCATTCAACCATTTTTGGATAATTTATAACATATTTATGGGTAATCCAGACAATTTAAACGATCATTAAATTTCTTTTTTATGCTGATGACAAGAAACTGTTTTTAGAGATCTATATAAATAAAAATGAGTTGGGGTTTTCCTTGTCACGATTTAACTCGCGAGCGGAAGGACCGATCGGCGTGAAAATTTGAATGCAGGTTTTTGGGGCAGGAAAAGGTTTTTAAGATAGTAAATGACCCCTCCCTCTTCTGGAAAAGGGGTGCTCCATACAAATGAAACACACATTTCTGTATAACTCGAGAACTGATCAAACAAAAGAAACCCAAATTTAGCATGCTATGAAGTTTTTGGAGAGCAAGAAATGTTTTTATGGTAGTTTGAGACCCCTCCCCTCTCTAGAAAGGGAGGCTCCCATACAAATGAAACACATATTTCTGTATAACTCGAGAACTGATCAGGCAAAGAAACCCAAAATTAGCATGCTGAAGTTTTTGGAGGCAAGAAATGTTTTTGTAAGTACAGTTTGAGACCCCTCCACTCTCGAAAAGGGAGGCTCTCCATACAAATGAAACACATATTTCTGTATAACTCGAGAACTGATCAAGCAAAGAAATTCAAATTTAGCATGTGGAAGTTTTTGGAGGCAAAAAATGTTTTAATGGCAGCAGTAGTTTGGGACCCCTCCCCTCTCTAGAAAGGGGAGGCTCCCATACAAATGAAACACATATTTCTGTATAACTCGAGAACTGATCAAACAAAGAAACCCAAGTTTAACATGCTGAAGTTTTTGGAAGCAATAAATGTTTCTATGGTGGTTTTGAGATCCCTCCCCTTTTCTAGAAGGGGTGCTGTCATACAAATGAAACTGAAATTTCTTCATAACTCTAGATCTAATAAAGCAAATGGAACCAAATTTGGCTTGCAGGGATTTTAAATGCAATAAATGTTTCTACAGTAGTTTGAGACCCCTCCTCTCTCTCTCTCTCTGGAGGAGGGGGGGGGCGGTCTCTCATACAAATGAAACACAAGTTTCTGCAGAACTCTAGAACTAATCAAGTAAATGGAACCAAATTTGACATGTAGAGGTTTTAGAAGGCAAGAAATGTTTCTAAGGTAACTCTGTTAGAGGAGGGGGGGGGGGGGGGGGGGGGGGTTCTCATAATAATGAAACACAAATTTGGCTGCATAATTCCCCAATTAATCAAGCATATGGAACCGAATTTGGCAAGTGGGAGTTCTTGGAGGAAAGAAATGTTTCTATAAAAGTATGAGACTCTTCCGCCATCTGAAAGGGGAGAAAGAGGGGGTTTCCATACAAATGCAACACAAATTTCTGAATAACTCGAGAACTTATCAAGCCAATGGAACTAAATTTGGCAGGTGGAGGTTTTCAGAAGGCAAGAAATATTTCTTTATTGTTATATGAGACTCCTCCACTCACTGAAGAGGGTCTCTCATACAAAGTAAACACAGATTTCTGCATGACTCGAGAACTGATTAAGCAAATGGAACCAAATTTGGCATGTGGGGGCTTTTGAAGGCAATGATTGTATGGTGGTTTGAGAAACCACCCCTCTGGAAGGGAGGGCTCCATACAAATGAAACACAAATTTCTACCAAAAAATGAGAACTATCCAGGTTACTTAAACACTATGTGTATTTCTCTGGTAAGAAACATGTTTTGATAGAAGTTTGAACCCCTGCTTATTCAAGAAGAAAAAAGTTCATTTTGCAAGCGTAGCAACTTGCACTTTCAAAAGGTTCAGCTAGTGTATATATATAAATGGATTTCTGTCTGTCTTGTGAAAGCAATAAGCAAGAAATACTATGTATAATAACGCTTTAAAATCCCATGCATTCCAAAACCATGTAAAATCCTAGAGCAACATGAGAGACATCAAGAGAGCTCAATTTGTTTTCAGCATTTCAGCATAATATTTTAATTTAAAATTGCACTTCTAAACAACTACTATATTCATAAAAGACTGGCATGTGCTTATAAGCAATGTAGGATTATATTTTAATATTGTGTTTAGTGGTATTATGGTAACATAGCCATTATTTCAGAAATCATCAAATCGACTCTTCGATCACTCGGGGCGGAGCTCCGGAGTGTTGGGAGGGTTGAACATTTTCGGCACGAAATTGACCTTATTGTCCATATACCACTTCAGCACGTCCTTGGAGTAGTGGCATGAGGCCAAATCCGGCCAGAAGATTGTTGGGACGTTGTGGGCCTTCAGGAGAGGAAGCAGCCCCTTCTGGAGGCACTCTTTTATAGTACACCTGTCCGTTAATCGTGTCCTGGGTCACGAAAGGTGCCCTCCGCTTCCCGCACGTGCAGATGGCTTGCCAAACCAGGAATTTCTTCGCAAATTTGGACATCTTCTGAGTGCGGACATGCTCCGGAACGCTGAACTTATCCTTGGCCGTGAAAAACAGGTTGCCAGGGATCTGTTTGAAGTCGGCCTTCACATATGTTTCGTCGTCCATGATGCAGCATTCAACTTTCGTCAGCATGTTGAGGTACAACTTCCTGGCACGGGTTTTGGCGGACTTGTTCTGCTTCTCGTCGCGATTAGGGGCCTTTTGTACCTTGAACGTTCGAAGCCCAGCCTTAGTTTTGGCCTTCTGGACAAAACTTCGGCTTAAGTGCAGCTTCTTAGCCACATCCCGAACGGAGGCGTTCGGATTTCGGTTGAAGGCCCCAACTACGCGGTTGTGATTTTTGGTGTTGTACGGAATACTTTTTCCTTCACTTCTGGGCTTCAGATCAGTGGTCAACCGTTCCTCGAACCGCTTAATTACTCGCGACACCGTGGAATTCGCGATTCCCAACGTTTTAGCGATGGAACGATGCGAGAGATCCTTGTTCTCGTGATGAATGCGCAAGATTTTATCACGCACGAGCTGTTCTTTCGACTCCATTTCCGCGAGTTTTGATCACAGGACTTAAACTAAATCCACTATGAACTAAATCCACCCAAATTTTCATTAAATTCTACCCAACGGTTCAAAAGTTAGAGCAATTTCATAGTGTGGCAATTTCATCGTGGACACCCTTTAATCTAGTTGGTAATACCGTAATATTGTTTTCAGACTTACCGAAAAACGAGCGAGCGATCCACGCGGTTGTGCACTTTGCCTTTGTTGTTGTTTTACACCATTTTTTTCAGCTGCCTAAACAAATTTAGAACGCTCTGGATTCCGTTCCAAATTCGGAACAAAATAAAACAAAGCGTATGACAGTTTTATTTTTTTTACATCGCAACTGTCCGAAAATGAAATTTGGAACGCACCGGTGAAAATGGAAAATTTCGTTTGGTCTATTTAATTGTCAAAATTTAGAATAGACCACGACCGCTGAAAACTGCCTTACCAACTAGATTACTGACTTTGCTCAAGTTCTCTTTTATTTTTCTTAAGCTCTTTGAACTTTATCATAGCTTTTTTTTAAACATTATGGAGTTCGGCTGGCAATGGTGGAATTCTGAACACTGAAGTTCTTTGAACTAAACTGATATTTTGAGAAATGTGTAAGTTCAACTTTACGGCAGCTTTACGAAGTTTGAAGAATTTCTGCGAAGGGCTGCAAAATGGTGAGTAGACACCTGGGATGGAGCGTGCGTCCCCGCAACATAGCTAGGTCCTCACAAGTTCCTACCTCATGCTTCCACGGGTCAAGAGATGACAAAGACCGCCAGCTAAGGGTTGCGTACTTAGCTGGTAGTGCAGCCAGGGCACTGTTGTCCTTCTGACTTCAGCTAGATTGAGGAGGTGCGTGTTGAGCGTCTGTCCACCAAGGAGGTGCGGCTCAAACAGCGTCTGTCCTGGCATCCAGCGGTTGAGTAAGAAACGCTGTATCGCGTCAACTATACATTAGGTGGCAGCCGCACCAAGGCGATGTAGGCAGCGTGACCCCGGTAAAGTAGCATGCTGAAATCTTACCCTACCACGAAAAATGGAAGTATTCTTTATACGGGATATAATTTCAGATCATCCATGGAATTCCCAAGTATTGTGTAATGGTTTTGAATTGTTTTCTTCCCCCGTGGCAATGATAATGAAAGTCCGTCTACAATTGCAGCAGGATCAGCAGACATGCAGACTTTACAAACATAATTGTTTATGATCCTACATTTTCTATTTTACAGACGTGGAGAGTTATTTAGGGGCCCAGTAGGAAAAAAGAGTCATCGAAGAATTTCCTGTCATTTATTTTTAATTTTTTTCGTTTTGGATTTTGTGAGTTTCCGTTTTTGGGCAGTAGTCATACTCATATTCTTTGCTATTTTGCTAGGCTGCCAGGTTATCAACTTTATTTCATTATATCACGTTGGAATTTTCGCTATTTTAGAGTTTCAATCATCTAACATCGCAGCAGAAGAGGCAAATAACGGCATTTTATTATTATATGTACATTATGTAGTATTTCTTTACAACATCGTATTATTTACATCATATCATGACCTTCACATTTTCATACAACAAACCTGATTTAACGGTATCTGATTTAAACGAGAAATATACCTTCAATTTATTACATCTAGCATTCCACATATGTCCAGTATATAACGCAGAAAATTACATCTGTGGTAGGCTTTTGAAAATTACGGAATCTGTGGTAGGCTTTTGCACTTATTGCTAAATGTATTTTTCACTTCCGGTTTGCAAATGGACTTTTTATCAATTCTGAGCTGATCTGATTCATGCAGCGCTGTGTGCCATTTGGTGTTTGATTTTACATTTCAATCTTTGCATTACTTCATCATAACTTACAGTATCATTATGTTTGGTAATATTGTTTTATTTATTTTACTTCATAGATTATTCAAAGATTACTTATTGTTTTTTAGCCCATTTATCTTTAACTCCCTTCCAGTTAAATCTTCCCTTGCCTAACTCAGTAGCAATAACTATAAGGTCAGCAAAAATAAAAGCGGATTGCTGTTATAAAATCAGCATCAAGTAGCAAATAGTGACCATGGCAACAGTAAATTAAAATGTATAAATTGTAAAGTTTTGTAAAATTTCAATAAAGCTATTATAATCTATTACACAAACTTTTTTAGGATACCTCAAATTAAGATTGTGGTGAAATGCTGCTATCGCTGAAAACGAACGAAAACTTGCTCAAGCGCGAAACACAGATTTCTACACTTTAGCACTTTACAACATGTCTTGCATTTCAGGATCAACCGGATGAAGATCATATATTATAGATACGAATGCTTGTAGTATTTTCCATTTACATAAATATATACACCATTATATAAATATTCATGGGAATGGGAGGGACCATCAGGGCACCCGATTGAAGCACTCTGGATGGGGAGAGTGGGAATGCCAACTCCCCATTGCTAACAGTTTGTGAATAGAGGGCGGGCTCTTCTCCCCACCCATTGGGGCATCTTCATATTAGATAGCTTGCTCTTTTGACCAATTGTTCAGTCTTGTTGTTGGAAGGAGATTCTTTATATCCCTGTGGATACGTATAAGTGATGTTGCATATCGATCCACCCAACCCCTTTTTGGCCCTTCATACAACGGCATGATTAGGATAATCAGTGGTTATTAAAGCTTGATCAAGTCTAACAGAGAGGAGAGCCCATTGCTGTCGGACTTAGTTTCCAAAGTGGGAATAATGGGTGGTAGTAAAGTTAAAACACTTTCGATCATTAAATCTTATAACTGGAACCAAATCCCCACCCTACATTACGTTCTTGTTCATACAAAATTATCTTCGAAAAAGAGTATTACTGTAACAGATATTCCATATATTTTTTTTACAAGATCTGATTGGAACAAAATATCCCAAAAATACAATGAAGAAATGTTAGTTTTCAGGATATTATTGGTTATTTATAAAATTATCATCGGTTGTTCATTAATAATTATAATTAGCTCAGCGTTTTTTAAAAAATGATCTTGAACTGACTATGCAATTTCATCCACAATGTATTTTCAATATCCCAACTTTTGAAAACCAACAAAAATCAGAAAAAGAGTTCGAAATTTCTTAGACATAACCATCAATTTAAGATATAAAAGATTTATGTGCTTTTCGAAACAAAATCGTGAACCGTTAATAAATCGAAATAGGTTCATCATGAGTACCTAACAAATATATAAAATGCCTTCTTCTGTGATAATTTCACAGTTGAGAACTCGCCAGAATTCTATAAATAACTCTGATACTATACATAATTTTGAAGATTTGAATATTGCCGTCATCACCCGCTTAGGTCAAGTTGATCCCAAAAATGGATTTTCCATGTCTGGTTGCTGAATCAACTTTCAGACACACGAGCTTATTCTGGAACTTTTCTTTCATAATTTCAGCAGCTCTAGCAAATAATGTCGGCAATGTGTTCCTAGTTATTGTAAGCCCACACACCTTCCACGAGGGCCCAGCCAGTAACTGTATACCTTGCCAGTGTAGAAATCTTATTGGCAGATTATGTTCTGTAACCAGCAGAAATGTTCCCAGAAGCATTTGTTTCCTGTTACTTTCCACGGATATTTTCGACGGCGGTGACGGCCGAATCCGCTTTGCAGGAGTTTGTTCGACCTCAGCACTGGTCACTATCAAGTTCAACCGTTGAGCAACATCTTTATGGCATGCAATGATATGCCGTGTAAAATTCGCCGGATATTTTTTTTTCTTACTGATAGGTGCGTTCTGGGTTAATATCCGCAAGGCACCGATAAACAGTTGCACCTCCAGCATCTGATTTTACCTCCACCACATCACACAATTTTTCTTTCAATTAACCACGGTTCATTTTAATTTTACTTGTCCGCGACGATTACTTTATTGATTTCACTTCTGATTGACGATTGCGAATAGTTTTCGGAATATATGTTGCTGCAGTTTGATAAAATTGAAAAAAAAAAAACGACTGACGATATCAATTTCTTAATGCGTTATAGCTAACGGTAATGATAGGCCGTAATGTTGTGAGCTGTTGTCGCAAATTCTTCCAACACTTCGTTCAAATAACTTACAACATAAGGGCAATATTAATTACAGCTAGTCGTTTATTGCTGGTTTAACCTTACATGAAACAATAACATCAGAACAACATTACGAGGTTGTTCTGATGTTATCGATATTGCTTCTGACAGCCGTAGGAAGCACACACATGAACACTGCCATGAACGACAAATCAGCTGATCATAAAACATCCCGTCACAAAACCACCGTGAGAGAAGTATTTCCAGCACCAGATTAGATCGCATTGCACCGTTCTCATCGCTTCGATCGGTTCACTACGATCGCATCGCTTCGATCGCTACGATTCGTTCGAATCTCGTCACCTCCGATCCACTTCGTACTCGATCCGTTTGCTTGAAACGAACGTTGATGATGAATCGAGGGTGAAGAAAGTAAAGCAAGAATAGCATAAACCAACCTCGCTCACTACTCACTCACAGATATTCTCTTCATAACATCGATTGGTTCATTCGAGAGTGCCTGCTCTGTTTTGTTTTCTCGATTACGTTCGAAGTGGATGGGGGAATTGGAGTCGTACGATGCAAATGTCAGTAACCCTGATTCATCATCTGCACTTCCTCCGGTGCCAATCGGGAAGATGAATAAGTTATGTTATAATGAACGTCTCAACATCCTGTCTAGTTGTTCGGAACATTTTGATTTCAACATCGTCTTCCGGCGTTTCCAGACTTTTATTCCACTTACTGTATCGTTTCGCGAAACTGATGGAATATATTCTGATGGGTTTTTGATGATCATCTGCGAGAAACCATGGAAGTTCGTTTCCTTTTAATACTTTCGTTCCGAACAAGTGTATTAATTGAGGACGCGATGCTCAACTGACTAAGAAACGCGAACTTTTTGCATTGGGACTTGTAGAGAGTCCTGTCGTAGGAAACCTGTTAGCAATGGAGTTTCAGGGTTTTCAGCCGGTTGGAATGCTTTATTCAGGCCCGAAATCGTTGTTAAAATAGAGTTGAACTGGAGCGACAGATTACCCAGCTCAATACCGATCCTTTATGTCAGCTAGTTCCGTACTCTCATCCAGTCAAACATTCAAAGTTACGCGTATGAGAGCTTCCTCCTAAAAAGGAAATTTCCATGGAAATCCTCCACATCGTCTACCATAAAACAGCGACACTTTGACTCTCGGAATAACCTTCACTATCTGGAACCAATCATTCATCTTAATATTCACCCAGCGCCAACAGGAATCGGCACCTTTGACTCGTGAATCTCGGAAACTTTTTAGAATTATTTCGAAATGTCGAACGAGTTGAATCAACACAAACCAAATCCAAACGAAGTAGGCGGAGTTCCAAAACAAAACACACACATGGACGTCATCATACAAAATTTAGAACAATGGCGGTGAAAATGGAAAATAGTTTATCTATTTTTGTTGGTCTATATTTTTGGAACTGTTATAAAATTAGACCAAAATAATAGAACACCGCTGAAAACGGCCTAATACCGTAACATTGTTTTCAGACTTACCGAAAAACGAGCGAGCGATCCACGCGGTTGTGCACTTTGCCTTTGTTGTTGTTTTACACCATTTTTTTCAGCTGCCTAAACAAATTTAGAACGCTCTGGATTCCGTTCCAAATTCGGAACAAAATAAAACAAAGCGTATGACAGTTTTATTTTTTTTACATCGCAACTGTCCGAAAATGAAATTTGGAACGCACCGGTGAAAATGGAAAATTTCGTTTGGTCTATTTAATTGTCAAAATTTAGAATAGACCACGACCGCTGAAAACGGCCTAAGAACAGAAATCGCAAGTTTATATAATCAGTATACAGTAATCTGGTCGTCGCACTGATCTGGTTTTTCGTACTGAGCTCTCTATCTTGGACAAATAACCAAGATAAATATTACCAGAAAGTCTAATTTCTTTCTTTTACCGTGATAAGTGTAGACTGACCACGATTATTTTTAACCTACATTTTAAATGCTACGTCCACACCAATACATTGCATCTACGAAATAATTCGCATTATGAATCGAGAATGTGATTATTCCTACAGTGAATTATTGTAATCCTCCGCTGTCAATTGAAGATTTCAAGGCCTCATGCCTTCAATTGGTGGTAAGAATGGCCAGAATAGATGGCAACCGAAGAAATATCAGAAACAGTGATGACTGAAGCCCTACAGTGAATGTAAGGACGACTGTTGTCAGGACGTTCGTCTGATATCAGCATCATTCGGGTTTTCACTCTATTTTAGAGTGAATTTAGAAACATTTCCAACTCTCACTTGTTTTCTGCGTTGAGTTTTGTATAGTAGAAATGACCTTTGAGGGCATGTCTTCTTTTGCTACCGGTTCTAGCAGCAAAAAACCACAAGTTGGTGGTGGCTGACTATACCATTTATGGACCAAATGATTCATCCAGCGATTTCCCTCGAGGACTGTTTTTGGGTTTAGTTCACATATGAATTATAATTCACTTCTATCATCAGGTCTTCTGCTTGAGGGTGGGTGGTAACATTCATCGGCTGCCTTCCAGTTAGATGATTTTCGGTAGGCTTGAAGTTTACCGTACACCGTAACCAAATACCAAAAGACGGGCCTATTGGATGCAAGACAGGCGAGTAATTGATTTGGGTGGATGGCACCACCAACCGTGTAGTTCAAAACCCAACAGTTTGTATCATGTGATAAAACTTGTCGGATATTATTACCTAACACGGTATTTTGTTGTATTAACTGACCTCAAGTGCTAATAATTAAGGGTGATTGGAATTAAAACACAAAGGAACCGAACAACGAACTGTTTTTGGTTATTGGGACTAGGACTTACGTTTTACAAGGATTTTGGGAAGTAAAAATGTAACATCGCTATGATTTTAATATTTATAAATAAAGGAACAAATTCATAGTTCGTAGCAAAGCAAATGTTAACCGTTTCAAGCAGATTGCAGGAGCTTTATGAAGGTAGGTATTGCCTTAAGAAAACGGAATTAGAGCACATCACGGTAGTTCATCTACTAGCTCAACGCATACTTACAGAAATCCCGATATCACGCATCCTCCATCATACGGGGGTCCACACCATGTAACATTCATACCATGAGAATCTAGCGTTATACTTGGTTTTCCACTAGGTGGATCAGGAGGACCTTCGACACTTACAGATGCAGACATAGTGTCACTTCCATAATTATTTATTATAAACGCTGTATATTTTCCACCTTGGTTAGTATTGATTCCTGTTATTGTGAGAACAGAATTTCCATGTTTTGTAATTACAGATGCATTGATATCTTCAATTGGACGACCCTAAAATTAGATCATTATTTTGCATACCAATGTGATATCATTTTTTGAACATTTGTAGTACCGCACGCATCCATATAAGCTGGGGTTCAGGGTAACCATTAAACCCAACTTCAAGTCTCAGTTGAGCTCCTGTAAATACTCTAGCATTCTTCAATTTATTCGAAAAATATGGCTCTTGTTCTGCAGTTGTTGCCGCCATTAAGCTGTTTTGAAATATGCATGGTATAACAGCTAACATGCTGGAAGCCGTAGTAGTAATGGAATGGTTCTGGATAGTGGCCGTGCATTGTGTTTCTCCACAGTGATTGTAGTCAACTTTAGTTATAAAAAGAAAATGCAGACCATCGGCGTTTGTTTTTACCTAAGAAAAAGAAGAGGGTTGGAAAAACAAGATATTGATTTCGATCTTATTGGATACAGGTAATGGGGTATCTAATCTAATCGTATTTAGGTTAATCTAATCTAATTGATCTAATCTAATCTATTCTAACTAAATCTATTCTAAATATAATCTAAGTTAAACACCACCAAATCGAACTCAAAAGCTTCTAAGAAAATGATAGATATACTACCGCACACATACCAGAAACCAGCAACATGTAAAACAGAAGTTTCATTGGAAGCAGATCGGTCAAGAAATCTGTAGAAAGATGGTCAACTATACTTAATTCACAAACTTTATGTACTCATGTATGGCTTCTGGCGCCGTATACGTTTGAGATAGAATGATGGCATGTGCGAAGGATTTCTAGGATATTTGATCTTCTACCAGTCCTTATTATATCATTTTGAGGAATTTGGGAGTCAAGATGCACTAGAGTCAATTTGAATGTCTTTGCTCGCCGGAGCAATACACGAGTTTTAACGAAATTGGTAAAAATCTTATGTCATGATCTTTTTTTTTTTTAATTATTACCGATAGAAGATTTTGAACCGACGTTTTTCTGACAGGTTAGAACTGAATGTAAAGCTTTACGAAGGCCGAATTGAAATTTATCAAAGTTCAATATTAATGTTGTTCCTTCCGTTCATAGCGTTTCAAGCTTATTGTATTTACAATTGCTTATTATTGCTCAACTTAGTGTTCTAAATACACTTCCACATTTATTAATTAGGAGCTTTCGATGACAGGTAGTATGGTTGTCAAGTTCAATCATACCCTGTCCAGGGAGCCGAGAAATTTCCCGTAATGAAAAATTCCTAGAGCATACCGCGAATAAAGTATGGTCCAGTATGGTTTTGCTTTGCAGCTGCTCCTTTGCCGACTGAGCTAAGCGAGGCCTACCTAATGTTGTTCTTAGTATGTGTGTATTACTTTGACGTTTCTACACTCAGGCGGTTCAATGTTATTTCAAGGTAAGGAATTAAATAAGTCTAGCAATCGTCTTTTTGCGATATCTGGGAGATTTTTAAGAAGATTGAATTTTATCATATCATTTCCGGGTGAGGGGTTGTTTGATGAAATAAGAGCCATAAACCATTTCAGCATTGTGAATGAGCATTCCAGAGAGCCGCCGTTTGGAGACGTTTCTCGAGAAGTATGTTTTACTGGAATTGACAAACCTGTTGCGCGAAATAGAATATCCATCGGTTGGAGTTAAAGTGGTTTCGCATGTTGCGAACCACTCTCCGCGAGGTGGCCATTGAGGTTTCTTGTGAGAGTCCCTCGACAAAACTTCATCGATCACCGCGGTTTTTAATATGAGACGTTGTTTGAGCTTTGTTCCAAGCTATGAATATTCCTCGAAGTATGTGGAAGTCATGTGCCTAGCTTTGTAAGCGTCAGATTTTTGTAGATACAATTTTGTGCATTCATCGTCCCAGCCAGGGGTGGCTGGTCTCATTTTGAAGAGTGCACTTAGAACATTCCTTTGAAGAGTTCGAATTTACTCTTTTTCAATCGGACGAGTCTAACACGTAAAATAAGACCAAGCACATATTTTTTGAAAGAAATCATGAACGGGAAATCGTAGCGGCACTAAGATGTGAATCCATTAACTACACCTAAAAGTTGAAATTGTGGCAAAAACTGCAATTGCAGTTTTTGCAATCATATCTTGAGAAATCCGCATGATTCAGAAACGGCAATTTTGCCCATCATGATCCACAAAGCGTTTTATGGTATAAACGAAGCCATGCAAGTGTGTGCAAGCGCTTGGCAGCACACAGATTCCTCGAAACAAATTTATCACTGTGTGTTTAGTGCCTCGACAGTCGAAGCAATCATTGGGTCTTTGTTCAACCGTCAACAACTTTTCAATTTGGGTGTGACACTGTTGGTATTCAACTATCAAGTGTTCTATTTTTATTTTCACTCGTCATCGCACTCCCAGCTCCCTCTCATCTAGTTTGCCCTTTTGATCACCCTGCGTTTTATGAAATAAACGAAGCCCTGTAAGTGTGCGCGAGCGACATTTGCTTCATTGCTGTAGCGCTGAGTGCCTCGAAAATCGAAGCTACTGTAGGGCTTTTATTCCGATAACCTTAACTTGTTAATGTGGCTGAATGGTTACTATCTAGAGTTACACAACTACTAATACACTGCACAACCTCACGCACACATTGATTTTTTCCAAGCGAATCGATGTGTTGCTTTTTGTCCCACGACCAATGTTGCATGTTTTCTACACAGGACTGAAGCGGCTGTCATCCACGAACAACAATCGTGAAGCCGAAAACTTGGTGCTGCGTGTGGTGCTAATTTGACAGCTCGATTTTCTTGAAGGCTCTATGCAGCAAACACAATATTCGCGGTGGAGGTTGTCGTGTTTTGTCGTTAATTTTTTTCGAGAGAAAAATCTTCCGTGTTGTATTTAGTGCTGTGGTTATCGCAACGATAGTATTTTTTCATTGATTATCAGCCTGGTGTTATAATGTTTATCTAAATTACTGATACTAGTAGTTCGGTAGAAGAAATATTGTTTCCGTACCAATCCATTGTGAACCGAGCTTAAAATTTTAAAATCATCACTAGCATCACACCAAAAGTGGCAGGCTTCAAGAACTAACGCTTTCTTCAGTCCTTTGGTTCTCTCCAATTTACGATCCATCACGAAGAATGAAACAAAATCAAACGAAATTGCATTACATTCTTGCTTTTTTTATTTTGGGTGTAATTATATACATCCATAAAGTTATTTTTTCAATTTGGTGTACATTGGCAGTTTGAACAATACGGTGTTGACTTGAAGGATGTGCGTATTAATTCTTACTGCTGGTTATCGATAATGTTTCGCTTCTGTTAATGCTGATCATGTGGCTAATGAACTTTAACTTTTTTTCAATCCGCTCTTTGATTTCCTCTCAGGATCATGAATTTCCTTTGCCCGTTATATCGAAATCGAACTTTTTTGTAAAAAAAATCATTGGCAACTGTGCTTCAATTGGTGAGTTTACAACCAGGAAGGAGGGTGCAAACGACCTGCGGTCCTCACAAGTTCCAATCTCATGCCGCCACGACTCATATGCTCACAAAAGATTGCCAGCTGAAAAATGGTGACTAGGCAGCATTGTCAATTTGACAATAGTGAAGTAAGGGGTGCGACTTAAGATTGTGTACCTGGAAATTCCTGGATTTTCCAATCTCATTTAAATCATAATTTCAGCACGCTTTGGGGTATTCTTTGCATTTCAAAACCTTTTTTATGAAGAGCATGAAACAACATGACAAGCATTAAAGGTTCAATTTGTTTTTCACCATTTAACCATGAGGCTCTGCCCGCGAGCCGTTAATTTTCTACGATCTGTCACACTTTTTCTGTTGTTCCGAGTTTTTTAATTTCCAATAAAAAAAATTATTGATTGTGTCGGAGTGTCTAATTGGTTTAATATTTTAGAATTGATGAAGACTGGCGCTGGTGCATTGAACATAAAGTGATTTTTTACCTGAGTATTATGGAGATCTGGTGATTGTCTTCAAATAATGATTTACCAGTACGAAATAAAAACGGATTGTAAACTTGTTCACGTTTTCTGTATTTTCACCTTAACAACGAGAACTAGTTTCCAGTTATGCAGAACTGAGATGGTAAGTTGCTTTGCATGATAAATCGATACTAAGCAGTCCGCAGATTCATCACATAGTTCAGCGAGAATCCAGATGAGTACTTTCCTATTTATAACTTTGTATTTAAGTTTCATTTTTTTGCGAGCAGTGTTTTGTGCTCGAGCTACATTCTTTTAATTTTTGCGTTAGAGTACATTTAATAGTATGCTTTAAAACTTTGAATTTTGTACATTCTAGTTATAAATCTTTGTTGAAGGATGGAGAACGAGTCTAAGCCTCTGAAACCCTTTGAGGATATAAAATATGCCTAAAACATGGAGATGCGGTCCTAATGGGACCTTGAATCAGCAAAAATAAGTAAACCAAACACATTCTCCTGAACATGTTGTATAGTATAATACTGCTGTTTACGAGCAATATAATTATCGGATGCAGCCAACTCCAACCACACTTGCTACGATTGAGAGACTCCAGCCGCGATCTCAAAATGTTGCGCTGCCTTTTAGTACAGACGGTAGTTGTAGTGCACCGATTCGTTTTCACCCGGACTCTCGGACTGTACACTCACTACCACCAAGCGACCGTTCATCGATGGTTATCTGCAGCGGAGAAGAGCAACGGCACAACAACACACTTCAATCAGCTGTCGCGATAAGCAGTCGGGGGGCGAACCCTTGTTATTTTTGTTGTCTGTAAGTTAGTTAAGAAAAATAAATGTATAGGGGAATAAACATTTTTTTGTTATAGTTTTATAAAGTGTATAAGGTTGTTTAAGTGTTTAATTGTTGGGTTTTATTACCTGCGATTCACCGAGCGGATCATCAAAAGGATTAGAACCGAAAAAGAAAGAAGACTGACTGAAAAGGGTACGTTCTTGGTGAAAGTCGGCTGGAGGTCAACCAAATATTGGTCGGGCAGTCTACCGACATAAACTGGTCCTTCGAGCCGGATATCCTCTACCGACGGACCTCGGAGCGGTCGAATTTCGACACTTTGACCACTTCGCGCCAAGAACTTTTGCAAAGGCGTCGGACAAAAGACTAGCGCAATTCAAGTGTGCCTAGTATAGTACAACCGCCATCATAAGGGTCATCAAAAGGAGAAGTAGCCATCGGAGGATACCTGAATAGATCCTTAAACAATTGCTTACTCGTGTGAAAGGAGCCAACCGACATCGTACTGAGCAATAGGAAGGTCTCATTGAATCGTCCTTGTACTTCGCGCTCAAGCAGTTTCGCCATTATCATTGATCATCATCAGTATCGATCGTAATCTACGTGACTTTCACCAACGTTATCAGCATTTGAATTCGGTTGCTGTTTTGGAGCATTTATTGGATCGTAGAATAACCATAGCGTTGTTCTACTACCGGTCAGGTAGGTTAGAACTTATCATAGTATATGTTTAGCCGAAGCATATTCAATACTCCCCACTAACGCCAACTCTTCGATTTCGTTTGATTGATGCTGCTGTGAGGACACCTCTGATGCAAATCAGTTCGCGAAGAACTTGGTTTGGGTCCTGCTACCATTTGTGCACGGCAAGGACGACTCGATAGTGGATGACGAAGCGACGACGATCGATTACTGCTTGAAGAAGGACAACATTACGATTGAATCCAGGCTCGGGCTTATGGAACCGCCATTCATGGCAACCAAACCAAAAACCAGGTACGCGGATTCCCTGAAGAACTTGACTGCGAGACTCAAGGGGCTTAAATTATCTTTAAGTAATATAAGCCAGTTTGTTAGGAACTTTAAGGAAGGGATTTCCAACAATCAAATCAATGTTCGTCTTGAAAGGTTAGATGTACTATGGGTTCAAATAAGCGAAACTATCTGGGAGATTGAAGCGCTTGAAGATTTCACCGAGCAAGAGTCAGTTCTGAAGGAGCAGTTGAAGATGGAAAACCGCTATTACGATGCGAAATCGTTTCTGATAAAGAAGGTTCAGGAATTCCAGAATGCTTCCGCCCAAAATCAAACAGTTCGTCCAGGTGATGCCACTTTTCATGGCGTAATGGACCACGTTCCTGCCTCAAATCCAACTTCAGCGCTTTGACGGCCGGATCGATGATTGGTTGAGCTTTATAGATCTCTTCAGGTCTCTTTTTCACGAGAAGCCAGGTCTACCTAATGTAGAGAAACTCCATTACCTCAAGGGGTGCTTAGCAGGCGAAGCTAAGGCACTGATTGATCCGCTAAAGATCACGAGGAACAATTATCGAGTTGTTTGGGAGACGTTGCTAAAACGTTATGACAATAACAAGTTCTTAAAGAAGAAGCAAGTGCCAGCGCTTATCAATTTGCCTTCACTTAGCAAGGGATCAGTGAAGGAACTCCAAAAACTGGTTGATGGGTTCGACCGTGTGATTCAAATTCTATATCAGGTCATGGAACCAGCGGAGTATAAGGAGTTGTTGCTTGTAGAACTGCTAAGTTCTCGTCTCGATCCTACCGCACGACGAGGGTGGGAAGAACATTCGTCTACAAAGGAGCAAGACACTGTGAAGGAATTGTTGGAATTTCTACAGCGGAGAATTCAAATTCTAGAGTCACTACCAACGAAGGTAGAAATGAAGATCGAGGAATTCCAACCGCCGAAACGGAAGCCATTTTCAGCGAAGGTCAGCAGCAACGCCATACAGTCAAACAGCGCTAAGTGTCCCTCGTGTGCGGATATTCATGGACTCCACACGTGCCTAGCCTTTCTGAAGATGTCTTTGCCAAGTCGAGAATCTCTTTTGTGGACTCAATCACTTTGTCGTACATCCAAGTTCTCCTGTCAGCACTGCATGGCTCGACATCATACGGTGATGTGTTTCAAAGCAGGAGAAAGTAGCGGAAGCCAAGGATCATACGGAAAGGCTGATCCGGGAGATAGCGTTAAGCAGGACGAGACAGGTTCAAATTCTAAGGCAGCAAATGCTGCAACGGTTGAATCTTCTTCTTTCAACGCGGCGCAGTGTGTCTCATCTCAAGTTCTTTTAGCCACAGCTATGATTGTTGTGATCGAGGACGACCAGGGTTCTCGCTATCCAGCATGAGCACTACTGGATTCAGGATCAGAGTGCAATTTTATTTCCGAAAACCTGTGCCAGATGATGGAAGTCTTTGTTCGAAAGGCCAATATCTCGATTTCGGGCAATGGTCTGGCACGAAGGCATCTCGCAAAATCAAGGCTTTCATCAAATCACGAACTTCATCGTACGCATCGGATTTTCTGGTCTTACCGAAGGCCACAGCTTGCCTACCGACCACTACATTCCAGAGAAATGGATGGGACACAACGGTGGACATCGAATTGGCAGATCCGGTTTTTTTTTTCGATTAAGAAGGATCGACTTGGTGTTGGGCATCGAAGCCTTCTTAAGCTTTTTTCCGTCTGGAAAGGAAATTCAGTTAGGCAAAGGCTTACCTGTACACACAGAGTTCGTTATTGGGTGGAAAGTGACAGGCAAAGTCACTTCAGCAAGGCAAAGTACAAGATATGCTTGCAACATGGCGCTATCGGATAATTTGGAGGTGATAATGGCACGGTTTTGGCCCTGCGAAGAAGTGAATGCCGTCAGTAAACTTTCTCTAGGAGAAGCACGCTGCGAAGAGCAGTACAAACACACGGTCAAACGGGAATCAAACAGGCGGTACACAGTCGCTCTTCTCAAAAACAACGAAATATTAGCGGAACTCGGTGAATCAAGAGACATTGCTTTTAGGCGACTGCACGCAGTAGAACGGAGGCTGGTCAGAGATACTCACCTAAACAAGCAGTACTGCAATTTCATGACCGAATATTTCGAGCTTGGTCACATGCGGAAAGTGGACGACAGCGAGGAGAAGGAAATCAAGCGGTGTTTTCTGCCCCACCACCCGGTCATCAAGGAGTCGAGCACCACAACAAAGGTGAGAGTAGTTTTCGACGCCTCCTGTAAAAAATCGACGGGTGTATCGCTAAACGATGCACTATATGCCGGACCAGTAGTGCAACAAGCTCTCCGGTCGATCGTTCTCCGTAGTAGGTCGTAGCCGATGTCGAAAAAATGTTTCGACAAATCTGGATGAATCTAGAAGACACTCCACTGCAATGCGTACTGTGGGCTACTGATGGGAATGTTGATATATACGAGCTTCTAACGGTAACGTACGATACCAAATCCGCACCCTACCTGGCTACTAGAAACTTGAAACAGCTGGCTTCCAATGAAAGGAAGCGGTTTCCCTTAGCAGCACCAACGGTTGAAGACGACGTATACATGAACGACGTTATAACGGGAGCAGACGACGTTGAATCTGCGGTCGAGTTGAGGCGACTAATCGCGGCAATGATGATCAGTGGTGGTTTCAAATTGCGTAAATGGGCCTCTAACTGTCCGGAGATACTAGAAGGCATTCCCAGCGAGGATTTGGCACTACCGAACTCGAATGCAGAGGTGCTTAACATGGCTTCCCAATGTCGAACAATTTCGAAGTTTGAGATTCCTTCTCTCACGAATAATCAAGTCCTCACGAAACGACGTTTTGTGCTTCATAGCAAGGCCTTTTGATCCACTAGGCCTGCTCGGAGCGACCATTACATCCGCAAAGATCTTCATGCAACGGCTCTGGTACCTGAAGAACGAAAATGGACAACATCTCCAATGGTACGACCCGCTATCCGAAATGGTGGGTGATTAATGGCGAACATTCCACCAGCAAATTCCATTGCTAAATCAGGTTCGGATTGCACGATGCGTCATAGCTCCAGGTCAGTATCCATCGAATATCACTGTTTCTCGGAGGCTTCAACGGTCGCTTATGGGGCGACTATTTATGTTCGTAGTCTAAGAGAAGATGGTTCTGTTTGGGTGCACCTGTTGACCTCTAAATCGAAGGTAGCACCGCTCGAGGTACAATCTCTCCCTCGATTGGAACTCTGCGGTGCGCTATTGGCTGCTCAGCTCCGGAAAAGTGTAGCAGAATCATTAAAAACATCGCCTGGTACATGGACAACTTTCGTCGCAAATAGAGTGGCCAAAATACAAGATCTAACGGAAGGAGATGGATGGAGACACGTTCCGGGAACCAGTAACCCTGCAGACTTGATATCGCTTGGACTTTCCCCAAGCAACATCATTGGAAATGAAATATGATGGCATGGACCCACTTGGCTGAAGGAAGACCCTGAAAAATGGCCAAGGACTGTAAAAAACCCATCAAAAAAGGAATTAGAGAGACGACGCAACGTGGTAGTTTGCGCTGCATCGAAGGATTCTTGGTCAATTTCGGATTATGTAGGAAAATTCTCTACGTTTACTAGGATGATTCGAATGGCCGCATAATGGTTGCGCTTCCTGAACAACTTACGGTGCACAGAAGCAGAAAACGAACGGGATATTTATCATCGTATGAGCTGCAACTCGCAGAACAGACGATCGTTAGAAAGGTTCAAGTAGACTCGTTCTCGGACGAAATTAGCAAGCTGACGGCTGGTGCATCTGTGTCAAGGAGCTCGCCTCTCAGATGGTTCAATCCTCGAATCGATGAGATAGGCATCCTACGAGTCGGTGGTCGACTAGAATATTCTGAAGAATCCCAGCAAGATAAACATCCGATCGTCTTACCAGCTAGACACATATTCACCGAACTGATTCTACATCATCATCATCATCATCTGCACTTCCACGCTGGGCCTTACTTCTAGGTACGGTTCGTCAGCGATACTGGCCTCTAGGAGGAAGAAACTTGGCAAGGAAGATCATCCATCAGTGCCAGCGGTGTTTTCGCGCAAAGTTGTCAGTCATTCAGCGACAGATGGGAGAGCTTCCAGCAGCAAGAGTGACTGTTTCGAGGCCGTTTTCGAAGACCGGCGTTGATTATTTCGGGCTGGTGTATCTCCGTGCTGGTCGCGGGCGAAAACCAACCAAGGCGTACGTCGCAATTGTTGTGTTCGAGTTGCTGAAAAATAAAACGCATCGTGAGACGGTATTCCGAGAATGCACAAATGAAGGCATATTTTGGCCTTTCAACCCACCCAGTGCCCCACATTTTGGGGGTTTATGGGAGGCTGCCATTCGTTCGGCAAAATTCCACTTACTGAGAGTGCTTGGAAACAACCCAGCAACACATGAAGATTTGTTTACCTTGCTGACTCAAGTAGAAGGTTGCCTGAATTCAAGGCCAATTACAGCACTATACGATGATCCGCTAGATCTTCATCCTTTAAGGCCAGCTCATTTTTTAGTTTGCGGATCTCTTCTCGTTCTTCCGGATCCAGATTATAGCGATGTTATCTAAATCGGTTAGAGCGGTTTTAGCTTGTTCATCGGCAGCTCAAAGATTTTTGGAAACGATGGCGTCGGGAATATTTGACTCAAGTGCGATCGAAAAATTGGCAGCCACCAGTAGATGTACAAATCAGAAGACTAGTTGTCATTGTAGAACCAAATCAACTACCAACACAATGGAAGATGGGGCGCATTCAAGAATTACACACGGGCATGGATGGAGTCACTAGAGTTGTTACAGTCCGAACATCAAGCGGAACTTTTAAAAGACCGGTAGCAAAACTATGTTTGTTGCCAATGCAACCCCAGGAAGACTAGTGTTCAGTTTTAGATTCTGTCCAGTGCATCGAGAGAGGTTTTCTTTATTTTCAGAAGTTTCCTGGTAGCTTCAGGGTGGGTGAGGATGTTTACGAGCAATATAATTATCGGATGCAGCCAACTCCAACCACACTTGCTACGATTGAGAGACTCCAGCCGCGATCTCAAAATGTTGCGCTGCCTTTTAGTACAGATGGTAGTGGTAGTGCACCGATTCGTTTTCACCCGGACTCTCGGACTGTACACTAACTACCACCGACCGACCGTTCATCGTCGGTTATCTGCAGCGGAGAAGAGCAACGGCACAACAACGCACTTCAATCAGCTGTCGCGATAAGCAGTCGGGGGGCGAACCCTTGTTATTTTTGTTGTCTGTTAGTTAGTTAAGAAAAATAAATGTATAGGGGAATAAACATTTTTTTGTTATAGTTTTATAAAGTGTATAAGGTTGTTTAAGTGTTTAATTGTTGGGTTTTATTACCTGCGATTTACTGGGCGGATCATCAAAAGGATTAGAACCGAAAAAGAACGAAGACTGACTGAAAAGGGTACGTTCTTGGTGAAAGTCGGCTGGAGGTCAACCAAATATTGGTCGGGCAGTCTACGGACAACTGCAAAAAAATAGCATTAACAGTTGTTTGTTTTGTACATGGACAATGCCGCACGGAGCTGAACAATGCCGCACATTAGCTGGATAATCCATGGACTTGATAATTTTTGCTTTTAACAGAAAATCATGTTTATGAAAGCAAGTCAAGGCTCTTGCGATCTGGATTATCATACAATACATTCATACAATCATACAATCATACGGATTATCATACAAATAAAAATATTTGCAACACATCGCAGGAGTGTACATTAACATTTTAAGCTCCACTCTCAACGATTCATTCAGTATACTTATACTCGTACTTAAATGCTTTCCAGCCAAGGAAAGTTTCTCCCAGCAACCCATCCCAATTCCAACTCCAGATGTCCATGAAGGTTATTTGAGTACTCGGCATTTTATTAAGTAGGCCCCTTGCGCTGAACTGGCTGGCTTGACGTGCCGCAAGGGCTCAGTAGGGATTCTTTGTCAAGACCCGAAGCTAAGAGTCAGTTCCATTGTGGTGATATCACATCAATTATTTTTTCCACTTTAGCAGCAGCACATCGAAATTGTAGATATACTATTCTTTAAACGGTATATAATTTCAGGTCATCCATGATTTCCCAAGTATTGTAAAGTAATTTAAAAAAAAAATTCCGTTGTTATGATACATTGTTTAAGGTTCGTAGTGAATGCGTGGGTCCCTCTATAATTATAATTGCAGCAGGGCCACAATCTGAAGACATGTAAATACAATTAAAAATTTAATTATCATTTTATGTTATAACAACCCTTCACTATATTTTCTATGCTATTTTATAAGTCAGTTTTAGCTTCGCATAAATGCTGCCGTGTCAATTATAGTCCACCTAACCTACGATATGTATTTGAAAAGATAGGAAGGTATTGACGTTCTTTTTTGACGTAGGACTTACGTCTCTCTTTTCTGGAGGATCGCAGCAAGCCGTGCTTTGAAAATGACGTGTTTTATTTTTGCTGCGTCGTTTTCGCGGAAAGAAAATTAAAAAAATATTGCTTCATTCAACTAAAATAAATGGTGAAATTATAGTTTTTCCGAGTGCTTTGCGTAGGACGTTGAGAATGGAATCCCTCTCATAGTGTGTTATGGTCGTGTTTCTTGAGATGGATTGTTCTTCCCCATTTTTTTGTGTTTTTAGTGACCCGCTCCCGCATCCGGACGAGATTTCCAGCATCAGATAAGGAACATTGGCGAGGTCGTTTTGATTATCAAAAATATACCGTAACTATATACACCCCAGGAGCAAGAACTTCCATTTTTGATTCTGGAAGTGTGAAAACTCTTCACATATCCATTTGATGTGTAAAGATTTTCATGCGGGGCTTTTGTATATGAAGATGACCTCAGAATGTACGTGTATGAGCAGGCATTCTTGAAATGGGTCGTTGGATTTTCAATAGAGCTGTCACCTTCAATCTCCAGGGCTAAAAATGTTTGGACATAGTGATAACATATAAATTACTGAAGAAATGCAGACAAGTTTCTTCCATAAAAGCACTGCCGGTCAGTGGGAGACACACACACACACACACACACACACACACACACACACACACACACACACACACACACACACACACACACACAAGTCTCTCTTTTCTATTCCTGTATAGGGACAACGTTCTAAAATTTCTGAAATCGTAAGAGTAACGAGTTTGGAGACTTTGAACGATAATATCTCCTCTCTGGCCCACAGAAAGTTTACGATAAGTATTTCATTCCAAAGGTAGAACATCAAAGCTGAATCCCTGTTGCAAACTTAATTCATAATGTTTGTTTAAACTAATTAAAATGTACTTAAAAGAAAAATGTCTAAACGCACAACGCTATTGGTCGAAAATGACATCATGTTTGCGCCTCGCTCTGATTGGTTCATACTGCCACAGTAACCGTGGTAGTGATTATTAAACTTTCGGTGACGTCCGACCAATCATCAGTTCTCGCTGTGCATCCGTATGCGACAGACGTGTTTGGGGAGCACGTTGGTAGAAAACGCCGCCCGTGAACACAAGAAGACCAGACAAGGAAGAATCATCCACGTCACCTGCAGCTGGCCATCCGCAACAACTAGGAGCTGAACAAACTTTTCCCCGGTGTGACCATTTCACAGAGTGGTGTCCTGCAGCCCAAGAAGACTGAAGAAAATTTCAATCAACTAAAATCCGTCCTTTTCAGGACGATTAAATCAATGTTCCCTCCGTAAAAAACTAAAACCCGTTCTTTTCAGGACGACCAATTCAATTTGCGAACTAAAGAAGAGTATGTTTCATTGAAATTTCTCTTGGACTCATTGAAATTTTCATTACCACGCATCGGCTCAACATGATGTTGCTTGAAAAGCAACGTCCCGGAGAAAATAGCCAAAAAAAAATTATTAGTATCCATATATAAATCTCTATTCGCCATGTTAACACAAGCCATCACGTTGGACATTCAATAAACGAAATATTAACAGTAAATTCGAACTGAACTGCAACACACCAGACCGATTATGTGTAAACATATTCAGTGTACGGGGTAGGTTAGTTTCGTTGTAGTTCCTAGTTGTACATAGGTACATAATAGATTAGTTGCAGATAATAGATTAGGTTAGTTGCTGGTAGTTATCAAATGTGAGCTCTAACTTTTCTGGCCAATATTCACTAACTCTAATTATTTTGCAGTTTTAGAAGCAAGTGTGTTCATATCTCAAGGGTTTTTAGGCCCTGATAAGGGCCGTTTTTCTGTTGAGTGAGTTGAGAAGATGCGAATATAACCACCGAAACCCCTGTCGTGCTAATTAAAACTAATGATTTCATTTCCACGCTGATGTCTGGCGTAACAACTGAGACCCGTCCCCTTTTGTATAATTTGATTCGCATTTCCTTCATTAATACCCCCTTCCTGTCATGATATGGTACCCGATGCCTTTATATAAAACTGATCCGGCATGGCGAGCAGCTATCAGTAATAACAATAAAAACAAAAACAGCAACCACAATAACAACAACGACGACAACAACAACAACAACAACAATAATACTGGAGTCACACCAAAGACACAACTCAATTTCACACGCGCTCCTACGGTATTACCTTTGGACAAAGATCTTCTAGCATCTGCACGTGTGCAATTCTCTCAGCCACCCAACATGGAAAATGGACCAAAATTTATCAACTTTCAGACAAGGGAAACCATCAACCCATATCGAATCGACAAGCTACCTGAAAATGAACACCCTTCACTCCTAATTGAAGCGCCGCGAACGGTAAATATCGCTCCGTCAACACTTTCGGAAGCGAATTCAACACCTGGCTGGTCGCTTGACCCAATGACCCAAAGCATGACGCAACAATCAGCTGATGGTGACGAGCGTGTTTTGAAGACCAGGCCACGCGACCCAAAAATTATGAAAATCGTCCGTCTGTACCTAGCTTATCGGAAGAACCAGCCTGCAACAGTTTGCATAGAAGGGATGACACCAACAAGCATCAAAATGTTGCTAGCATCTGAAGGCTTGCCAACGGCTCAAGACCATTTACAACGCATCTTCGCAGAAGTTCGGAATATGGTCTGAATGCAGTTGAAGCAGCAGCGGATCTGAAATCTTACCAGCGATTCCTGTCCAGCGAACGAACACACCGGCTTCAGCAAATGCGTGATAGTACCAACAAATTTCATTCAATTTCTTCTGCTACCCATTTTCGCAAATAATGACGCCTTCGTTGGAAGTAGAAATTAACGACGTACCCTCAAAAGAGGTAAACAATGATTTTTTATTATCAAACAATGTACTTCCAACAATTTCACATAGACAGAATGCGACTGAAATTTTGATTTACTGTCTAAATTTTAATCGCATGAAAAACCCAGTCAAAATGAAGAAAATTTACAAAAATATATTAAGCTTTTCCTTTTCTGTTATCCTGGCAACTGAAACAAGCTGGGACGAAAGCGTACGTAGTGAAGAAATTTTTGGATGTGCATTCAATGTATTCAGAGACGACAAGAATTTTCACACGTCTCAGAAGAAGTCAGGCGGCGGAGTTCTCATTGCTATTTCGGCCAATTATAACTCAGAAATTATTAGCACTTCAAAATTTAATGAATTTGAGCATGTTTGGGTGAAATCACACATAGCAGGTGAAACACACGTATTTGCCTGTGTGTATTTTCCACCACACCATACTTATAAAAATGCTTATGAAGCCTTCTTCCAAATTGCTGAACACATTTTATCTGAACTTCCTCCAGAGGTTCACATCTATGGCGACTTCAATCAACGCCACCCGCTTTCTCTCACTGTGAAAAAGAAGCATCCTCCCCCATCTTTGGGGAAAAAAACATTACAGTACATTTTTGACAAAATTGCCACTTTGGGTCTGTTCGCGCACATAAAGCGACACAGTTCATTTTATCAACCCGGTGCAAATACAGAAGGTGCGCGGTGATATGTTCACTAAAGAACACTGGTTTGCGGTCACTGATCTAAACTATTTATTCAACAAACAAAGATGCGGTTTATTGTCGACGGAAAGTGAACCGAACACGGCGGTGGTTTATTTTTAACTAAATCTATCAGCTGTTCTGCTGCTTCTACTGGCTAGAAGTGGTTAGATCACCACACGATCGTGAGGCGATCGGGTCCTATAAGCCTATTGCATTGACCTTACAGTGACCATAGTGTGCAACACTATTGGTATTCAACGTGTATACGTTGGACGTGAGTGACCAGTTAGGGTGGTTCTCACAATATAACTTAACTTAATAATCTGACTTGTGGCGCGATCATATTCCGGCCGCCTTGAAACCTACGGATTTCAAACTAATCTTCCAGTTTCTCTTACATAAACAAATAGTTTCTAATAGTAATTGAATGAGTAACTAGTACAATTAAGTTGTTTGAATTCATTAATTCACTGATGCTGTTGCTTCGATGGTATCGTTCTTCGACGGATATCGATTCGGGGTGTTGACCGATGGCGACGATGATCTGATCTCGTTGTCTTCGATCGTTCAGATTTGCCGTTCGATACACGGCTCGTATATAGCATTCTTCAAAGTTCTTCTGGTACATGACTGACTGCGACTTGATGACTGACGGTGAAAAACATGGTAGTGTGCTGCTCATTGACTGCTCATCTGGCTGTGATCGATTTCCCTCTCCTGGATATGGTATGGTATTCAATCGCTAGTTGGAAGCTGCCTATGTCCTCCAACCGTCCGCGCCGTCCTCGACGACGAATAAGGGGCGTCGTTGCTACAAATGAGAGGGTGCTTTTTTACATGGATTTTAGAACAATACAATAACTTGCCTGGAGCGCGGAGGTCTCCTTGACCTCCACGGTCGCTACCAGCGACGATGCTGATATCTCAACGGATGAATGCGGATGCAATGCTGACGAAATCAGATGCCAAGGTGATATCCTGATGGTGGCGGTGAGCTCTTACCGCGTCTAAGGGCTGATCTAGATACTACGGCGACGGTTGATGAGTTGGCCAAACTCTGACTGACGCTACAGATTTATAAACCAGTGGATGATGCCAGGTATACCTCGACGAGATGAAACGGATTAGTTTCGTAGCACAAATTGCGACGATGGACTCAAACCAAACGTATTGCTCTATTTGAGAGTTTCGAGTCAATCGAAAGACTTCACAGGACAGCTTTACTGGACACACACAACTACCTTCACCAAAATACGGTTGTACCTCGAAACATTTGACTTATGGACAGGGTCTTGGAATGAAGATCGAAGTAGGCTCCAAAAGATATCCTGTCCCGGGGACCCGGGACCGGGTAGAACGCCGACTATGGAGTATAAAAATTCCTTTAACTTTTTGAAATATTCATGAAAAACAAAACTTACTGGACTGCGGAGGCCACATTGACCTCCGCGGGTGCCGAGGCACCACCGGTGGACGCGGGTTATGCTTCATCATTGGTAGATATGGCGTTGTCCCTTATCGGAAGCACGCAAATCTTCGATATTGCACGTCGGAAAATCCCATTTGTAGTACGCACGTTGACTACGCGAATGTTATCGTCTGTACCACGGAATACTTCAGTGACGCGACCCAAATTCCATTTGAGCGGAGGCAGTCGCTCGTCCATCAGTAGGACCATCGTTCCAACGGCAATGTTGTCACGTTGTCGTGTCCATTTCGTTCGATTGTGTAAATCGGAGAGGTACAAAGTGGACCACTTTTTCCAGAGTTTCTGGCCGTAGTCTTGCGCTCTCTGCCAGATAGAGAGTCGGTTGAATGGTACATTTTCCAAATCAGGTTCAGCAATGGCGGTTAGTGGGCGTTGGACTAGAAAATGACCAGGAGTGAGTGCTTCAAAGTCTCGAGGATCATTGCTGATTGGGGTGCGGGGTCTGGAGTTTAACAATCTGAGTTTCAATCTGAGTGAGCACTGTCTGAATTTCATCATACATAAGCGTCCTTGTTCCGATGATCTTTTTGAAGCTTGTTTTGAAGCATTTCACGGCTGCTTCCCAAAGACCAAAGTTGGATGATCTTGCCAGGATGAATTTAACCTCGATTCGCACGTCTGCAGCATTGCTGGCAACGGCATTCTGAAATTGCTGCCGCTCAAACAAATTTAGAAGTTGCCGTAGTTCTCGTTTAGCCCCCACAAAGTTCTTAGCGTTATCACACATTATTAAGGCGGGACGTCCACGACGAGCTGTAAAACGTTTCAAAGCTGCCAGGAACGCTTCCGTTGTGAGATCAGCGACTAGCTCAACATGAACTGCTTTGATCACAAGACACACGAATACCGCAACATAGCATTTGACTGGAGAGCTTCGACCCTGAGGGTAGGTTACCAAAAAAGGGCCACAATAATCGACACCGACCTTAAGAAACGGTGGTGCCGGGCTTACCCTTTCTGATGGCAGTTCTGCCATCAGTTGCTCTTGACATTTCGGTTTTATCCGGAAGCATGTAACACAATCGTGTAAAATCTTTCGTACCAGGTAACGAATGTTTGTGATCCAGAATCTTTCTCTTGTACTTGCGATAACGACTTGTTGTCCGGAATGCAGCATTTTTGAATGGTACTGACGAATTACCAACGTGGCAAGAGGATGGCGATGATCGATTATCATTGGATGTTTCCTATTTTCTGACACTGGTGAGTTTCGAAGCCGGCCGCCAACACGGAGTATACCGTTTATCAGCTTGGGATTCAGTGATGCTATTCTGGAAGAATCTTTCACCTGGCCCTCCCGGGAAACACTTGCATTTCCTGTATAAAGCATTCTTCTTGCGACTGACGAACCAACTGAAGCAGCGCGTCTTCATGTTCTTGCGTGCTTATGTTTCCGATTTTCCTTGAGTCTCGGTTAACTCTCCTGGAATTGTGCTGGAATCGACGAATGATGGCTACTAATCGTATCAGAGAAAACAACGACGAGTGGAGTGAAAAGATTTCACTTGATGCGATTGTTTGCAGTGGCAGGGCGACGGACTGTCGTTCCTCGAGAGAAGTTGGATCCAGTTGCTCGACGACGACTTCAGAGTTCTTGGGCCAGAAATTCTGACCTTGGAGCAACCAAACTGGACCATTGAACCAGAGAGACTGATATTCAAGCTGCGTTGCTGATATACCACGCGAGAGTACGTCAGCTGGGTTCTCGATCCCTGCGACATGGTTCCATTCTCCGTCCTTTGTCAGATGCTGCATCTCCGACACCCTATTCGCAACAAAACTCTGCCATCGTGACGGTGTTGACGCTATCCAGTATTTCACGATGTTGGAATCAGTCCAGAAGCAGGACGGAATTTTCAAATGAGTGGCCTGACTAACCTTCTCGTATAGATGACCGAGCAGTAGGGCGGAAGAGAGTTCTAAACGTGGAATGGACTGCTTGCGTTTTTTTTTCTTTAAATATTCCAACGGAGCAACTCTTGATTTTGAAGTCATCAGCTGGATACGGATAGATCCGTCTGGAAAGGTACATCGAAGGTACAAACAAGCACCGTAAGCGACATCGGATGCATCACAGAACCCGTGCCATTCCTTTGAAACACACATCTTGGTATGTCCGACCCATCTGGGAATGCTGATGGATTCTAGGGAGTTGAGATTTCTGCGGTACTCCAACCAAAATGCCTGCAGCTTTTCAGGTAGTGGATCATCCCAGTTTACTTGCAATTTCCATAGAGTTTGAATGAAAATCTTTGCTTCCACGACTACTGGGCCCACTTATCCTAAAGGATCAAATAGCTTCGATGCATCGGATATAACTATTCGTTTTGTCACCACCGACGTTGTATTCCACTTCGGCACAGAGAAGTAGAAATTGTCGGATGACGGACACCAGAGAAGACCCAAAGTTTTCACGGTAGCAGTCGGAGAAGGTAAATCCATTTCAAGTACAGCCGGCATGACCGGCATGGAGATGCGATGGCAGCATACTCAGCACCTGTTCGTAGTTCGAACTCCACTTACGCAAAGTTAAGGCAGCGGAGTTGGTCAGCCTGACCATCTCCTCGATAAGTTTCCTGTCCTCTTCAGTGTTGTCGACGCCGGTTATCATATCATCAACGTAAAAATCTTTCTGAAGTATCATCGCCGCGATCGGATTTGTAGATTCTGCATCTTCTGCCAATTGCAGCAAACAACGTGTGGCTAGAAATGGAGCCGATGCAGTGCCATACGTAACGGTCGTTAGTTGGAAAATCTGGATAGCTTCTTCGGGTGCTTTCCTCCACAAAATCATCTGTAGCTTCTGATCTCGTGAGCACATCTTGATCATCCGGTACATTTTAGCAGTATCGGCTACGATGCCTATTCGATGCAGACGGAATCGCAAGTGAATTGAGATGAGGTCGTCTTGAACAACGGGGCCGACCATCAGCCCATCGTTGAGCGAAGGACCCAATGTAGTTTTGCACGAAGCATCAAACACAACGCGTAATTTAGTAGTTGTCTATCCGGTTTCCAAACAGCGTGGTGTGGCAAAAAGTAACATACCGATCCGGACAGTTCCTCTTCACGTATTTCCTTCATGTGCCCCATCGACGCGTATTCTTCCATGAATTCTTGATACACCTTCTTTAACTGCGGATTAGTAGCAAATCGTTTCTCTAAACTCGCGAATCGTCGTTCTGCGATACTTCTGGAGTCTCCTAAACGTTCGATAATGTGCTCTTTTCTGGGCAGCGTGACGACAAAACACCCATCGTTGTCACGAGAAGTGGTCTGCCTAAAAATCTCTTCGCATGTAGACTCTTCTACAGAATAAGTGCTCTCTATATGGCAACTTTCAAGTTCCCAGAAACGAGCGAGCTGCTCTTGAAGCTGGGGCATAGAACACAGCGTAATGGCTGTCGCAGCTACTGGGGTCGTACTGTTGGAAATACGACCGGAAACGATCCATCCAAATATCGTATTTTGGAATGTTGGACCGTCATCATTGAGCCTGAACCTTCCTTCTTGTAGCAGGTCAAGGTAGTATTCGGCACCGATGATCATATCGATGTCGGATGGTCGATAGAACTCGGGGTCAGCTAAAACGATGCTGTCTGGTAGATTCCACTGGCTAGTTTCGAACCCTTCACGAGGGAGTGGAATCGTGAGCTTCGACAAAACGTGAAATTGAATGACTTCTTCGAAGTCCGAAATGCTAGCAAAGCGAGGGCTTATTGAACCCCAAACAGCCTTCTGGGAAACGCTTCCTGAACCCCCCGTTTCCCTTCACAGCTAGATAATCAGGGATCTCCTTGAAGTTCATTTGACGACAGAAGTCAGAGGTAACAAAGCAGTACTGCGAGCAAGAGTCGAGCAATGCTCTGGCCAGTACTGACTTGCCGTTGACATCGCTAACACGCACAATTGCGGTTGATAGCAAAACTTGACGTGTGGGGGGGTTTGTTTGTGTTGGAAGTGATACACTGTCTTGCAATGTGTGTGATTGGTCTGTGGTGGTGTGTGGGCAAGTGCTATGCGTTACTGTATGTACAATTGACAATGAAGTGGTGGGTTCGGCATGGATTGCAGTTGGAGCTTTCTGGTGTGTTGGTGTGGTTGACTGCTGTGTCTGTTGCGGTGATTCATTTGGGGGTCTTTTTGTCGTCTGTGGAACGGAGAATTTTGCATTAGCGCTGTTTATCTCTGCATGCAACATCGTATGATGCTTCCTCCCACACTGTCGGCATGAACCTTTACTGCAATTCCTAGCTAAATGACCAGATGATAAGCAATTCATGCATAATCCGTTCTTCCGTACTGCATCGTATCGTTCGGAAATCTTGAATTTCTGGTACTTCTTGCACAAAAACGCGGAATGGAAGGCTTCAGCACGAAAACAGCACCGATTGGAGGAGGTTGACGAGTGGCAGACACTTGTCTTCGGTTTCTTGGATTCAATTAAGGTGGGTTTTGAAGATCCAACCGATTGAAGAACATTACAATGATTCTTCAGGAAAATCATAATGTTTTGATAGGTGGGTACTTCCTTAGAATTATGCGCTGACTCCCAAAACCTCAAAGTGACACCATCGAGCTTCGAGCAAACCATGTGTGCTAAAATAGTGCTCCAACCATCAGTATCCTGCTGCATCTTCTGTAGCATCTGGAGGTTTCTCAAATCTTATACTCAACGACTAATACACTGTACAACCAACGCACACATCGAATTTTTCAAAGTAAATTGATGTGATGCTTTTTTGCCCACGACCAATGTTGCATTTTTTCTCCAAGTTACGATCCATTACGAGAAATGAAACAAAATCATTCGAAATTGCAAAACACTCTTGCTTTTTTATTTTGGGTGCTCAGAAACACAAGGAATCCAGTCTGGTACAACAGGCATATAAAAAATCTTAAAAACCAAAAACAAAAAGCTTATACAATATACAAAAAATATAACAGCAGGGAAGATTTAGCAAATTATTTGGACATATGCGATCAACTTAATTTAGCTATCAGTAATGCATTTGCAGAATATAATGCAAAAACTGAACTTGAAATTAAGTCTTGTCCAAAGAACTTCCTTAATTACGTAAAAACTAAATTAAAATCAGACAACTTTCCTTCAATAATGCAACTTGACGAAAATGTCGGGAATAGCTCGGAAAAAAATTGTGATCTCTTTGCAATTTTTTTTCAAGAAATTTATGCGACATTTTCAGAAAATGCTCGCGACCGCGATTATTTTGCATTTCATCCAGAATTTTCAAGGGATATTGGAGTCAATCAAATCCAAGTACTAGACATTTTGCTGGCTATAAGGACTTTAGATGCCTCAAAAGGACCTGGACCGGATGGAATTCCTCCAATATTTATGAAAAATCTCGCAACAGAGCTAACTGCTCCTTTATTTTGGATCTTCAATATGTCATTGGAATCTGGAAACTTTCCTAAAATATGGAAAAACTCATTCTTAGTGCCTATCTTTAAATCTGGCCGCAAATCTGACATACGTAATTATCGTGGTATAGCCATTATCTCTTGCATTCCAAAACTTTTTGAAGCAATTATCAATTAAAAATTATTCCTCCAAATCAAAAATAGATTTACCCACATGCAACATGGCTTCTTTAAGGGGCGTTCGACGTCGACAAATCTACTTGCATTTATAGATTATTCATTTAATGCAATGGATAACGGAAACCACGTAGAAGCTCTGTATACAGACTTTAGCAAAGCATTTGATCGCATTGATATACCAATGTTGGTGTTTAAACTGCAAAAAATAGGAATTGAGCCAGGACTTCTGAAATAGCTTGAATCATATTTAACAAACCGCCATCAAATAATAAAATTCAACGGAAGGCAATCGAATTCTATTCAAGTCACTTCAGGTGTCCCCCAAGGCTCTCATTTGGGACCACTGCTTTTTATTCTATATGTAAACGATATTTCCTTTTTTCTGAAAACAATAAAAGTGCTTATTTATGCCGACGACATGAAACTATTTTTGGAAATAATAAATCAGGAGGACATCAACATGTTCCAGAAAGAAATACACATATTCCACACATGGTGCTCGAAAAGCCTACTGCAACTAAACATAAAAGAGTATAATTTAATATCATTCAGCAGAAAACGAAACACACCAAATATATTAATCTCATTAGGAAATCAAGTTGTTGGAAAATGTGAAAGAGTTAGGGATTTAGGAGTTATCTTAGACTCTAAACTAAATTTCAATTACCATTATAATACAATTATACATAAGGCAAATAATATGCTAGACTTTATAAAACGCTTTAGCCTCAATTTGGTTCATCCCTACACCCTTTTTTTTGTGATGGCGAACAGAGTAGTTTTGTGTTTGGTTTGCTCATAAAAAATAATAATTTTACGCGTGAAAAGTGTTGTGATTCGCGAAAAAAATATTATAACGCGCATTCATAGTGTTTTCGTAATCAGGCTAAGTAAAACAACAGTTGCTTTAGCAGCTTGTTGTCATAAATTTTTTAATTTGCTTGGTCGTTCACCCGGCGCGCCGGGAGACCATCTCTGTGATATTTTTCTTGCCTTGTCTTTTACTTTCGGTAGGTCGTTGGCTGTTTGGCTGTTTGGTAGAGTCGACGGATAATGTGTTTTGAGCCTATTAGGCTTTGTGCACAAATTACGTAACGCAAAAAAACGGGATTTTGCACCCCTTCCCTCCCCTATGTAACAATGAGTAACACGTGACCAGACTCCCCCCCTTTAATTACGTAACGCTCACGGACCTCCTCCCCCCTATTTCTCAATTGTTATAAAAACATCACAAAAACTGTTATTGTTGTTGCTTTTATGTTTAATTCTCATTTGATTCAAAATTGTAGTATCCAGACAACAGTTTAATCATTTTATTTGTGTAACTTAAAATTGATAAAGATTGCTAACATCAGTCCATTTATTTCATTAAAGTAACTTAGCCTCGGCTTTTTTTTTGCACCGATATTTCACCATGGTCAATACCGTGTGAAAAATGGAAATACTCATGTTGGTGCATCAAATTTAACGCCACTTGATGGAAACAGTTCAAATTTATTTCCTATACTTTTTTAGGCTATGGTGAAATTTTTATTACGCTACCTAAATTTTTCACAGAAGTACGTATTTTAGAAATTGGTATGTCCAAAAATGACTTTTTTTACATGTGTTATCAAATCTTCAAATTTATTAACCATACGAACATGAAATTTTGTTCACATGAGGTTAATACATTAGTTATAGGGCTGTCAATAATTCAGTTAAAAATGTTTATAATAGACAAAGTTACAGGAGTTTGAACGTGACGTTTTTTGGAAGCAAAATTTTGCTCGGCTTGTTTTTGCTACTGAGTATACAACTTTTTATTTTATTTGAATTTTCATAACATAATCTTTTGAAAAGTAAATAAAAATAATTATTATTTCAATGGTTTTAATATAAATAACAATATATTCATATATATTTTTTGTTACAATTCCACCGCTTAGGTCGAGTCAATGCAAAAGTGCATTGCTTCCAAAAATCTTATTTTTTGTTTCAACAATAAGTGCTTTTTGTTTCCAATAGAAGCCTCCTTTGCAGCGCTTTTAGAAACAACAATATTTATCGTTGGTTCAAAAATAAAATCGGTATAGTTTGAATGAATAAAAATTATGGGTAAACCGTGAGTCAACAATAATATTTGTTGTAGCTATACAGAACAATACATTTCTCAGCGTGTAGATGTACCATTTATGGAAAATTGCGCCAATTAGGGATGCAAATCGTCATAAGATACATTTCGTTTAGTAGATCATATTTAAATAGTACGTGTCCATTTATCGAAGCTTTAGAATTTGGTCTGAAATAAAAAGATAGACATAATTCATTTTCCCTAAAATTGGTTATTTTGTTACGTAACGATTTTAAAACCCCCCCTCTCCCATATGTCACAATAAGTAACGGTTTCTCAACCCCCCTCCCTCCCCTTCATGCGTTACGTAATTTGTGCACAAAGCCTTACTTGACAATGGCTAGTTGTTCGTCATGCAAGGAGGGAATGGTTGCGGCGGATCTCTCGTTAACCTGTGTGGGTAAGTGTGTGCGTGTATTTCATTACAAGTGTACACCACTTACGAAGGGTACGGCGAAGCTTGTGACCGAGAACGCTAATCTTTGCTTTAAATGTATGGATTGTCTATCAGACCAGTATTGTGGTGGGCAGGAAGATGCGATCTCGGACGCCAAGAGGATAGAGGAAGGGATGAAAACACTCTCGAGCTCGATCACTGCATGCGAGATCAAATTTCTGCCCAAATAGACGACGCGTTGAAAAACGGGAAGGAACAATTGAGACAAAAAGTATGTGGGTCTTTTGAAAAATTAATATGTGAGAAATTCAATGCAATGACAAGTTCACCTTTTGAAATTAATGCGCAGAAAAATTTAGCTGTGATGAATGATGCCCGCGCGCGGTCTGCGACGGTTCAGTCTGAATCCGATTCGATGCAAATTGGCAAAAAACGTAGGATACAAATTAGCGATAACGATGATGTTTTTCAAGACAACGCAACTTTTGCGGATGTCGTCAAACGAAGTAATGAAAATGTCAATAAAAAAAAGTAAACAAAATAGTAATAGTAATTTGAACAGTAGTAAACCAAGCAATCGTAAGGCTTGTCCGGTTATTGTGATCAAACCAAAAGAGTTCAAACAAGCTTGCGATGAAACTCGTAATTTTTTGAAAACAAATTTTTTTTTTTTTTTTTTTTTTAAAAAGACCGTGCAAATTCGTAGTTGCTACTCCCTTACTGACAGAACTAGTGGAATTGCACAGAGAACCACATAGATGGAGCTTTGGGAGTAAGCTTTACATCTTCAATGTACAAGTTCACTAATTCTATTTATAGATCAGTACCGGCGCCGGCCACGTCCTCACGGTCTTTTGGGGAAGGGGGAAGGATGATTTTAGTTTGACAATCGTTGTTATTAGAGACCGTGAACACCACTGCATCTCTACAATTGCCAAGGGAAGGATAGTTGTGTTAGTGAGGCAGGTTATTTTTAGATAATGGATGCACTGTGGTAAGTGATGCGATCAATGAAAGAAAGCGCAGTAGACTGCTTTTTATTTTAAATCTAGTGGTGATAGAAAGAGGCAAGTGAAAAATGGCAAGGAAGGGGACGGCCTGATTGAACTCCCGACAATCTGCTCAGTAAGCAAACGTGAAAAATGCCCGTATTTTTTGAAAACAAATTTAGATCCCCAAAATTTATAAAAGAAAAAAGTGGCTATTTTTGGATGTGTCACCTGGTACTAGCAATGTGAAAAATGGTATTGAAAGCAATCTGGGTGAAAATTATAGTGCTGTTGTTCCCACGTCGGTGCCAAGATTGAAAGTAGTGGGCATGAGCCGTCAATTGTCCTCCGATGTTTTCATAGACTATTTGAGAAGTCAAAATGAAAGCATCGAAATAAAAGATGTAAAAGTATTAAGAATGTATGAAAATCCAGGGTTCATTTACAGCAAGTTTAGTGCGGTTATTGAAGTCGATTTGGGTACCTACAGTAGTATGATACAGGCAAAGGAGGTAAATGTAGATTTTGATCAGTGCTTTGTGTATCCTGACATTAATGTGCTGAGATGCTTCAAATGCGGAGAATTTGGACACAGGAGCATGGATTGCAAAAACTGCGATACTTGCTCTAGGTGTAGCCAAAAGCACAAGACATCGGAGTGCACGTCAGCTGTATTGAAATGTGTTTGAAAATGAATAGAGAACGTAAAATGAACTTGGACGTCAACCATGCCGCATTTAGCTCTCAATGTTTGGTGTATAAGAAAATTTTTGATCAAAAGAAAAGCAGCTTGCGTTTCAATAAATAGCAACCACGTTCCAGGAAGAATGGTAATCAACTTGATTTTTTGTATTTTAATATTGCGGGGTTGTCAATAAACTATGTAGCACTACGTCAGATTGTTGAAGAAAAACGTCCACTTTTGGTTTTATTAGCAGAAACTCATATTGTTGAAAGTGAAGCCTTTGATCAGTATTGCATTCCGGGATATAATGTTGCTGCTTGTTTATCACATTCTAGATATACTGGCGGTGTTGCTATTTACGCCAAAGAATCAGTTCAATTCAATCTTCGCCTCAACGAAGTGGTTGATGGTAACTGGTTCTTGGGCATAATTTTGGTGTTTTGTATCATTCTCCCAGTCCTAGTGACCAGTGTTTTATTGAAATTTTAGAGAACTGTCTTGAGGTATTTCTTGATTCGAGTAAATTGAATATATTTGCTGGTGACTTTAATATCAATTGGCGTGATAATAATAGTTCGAGTCATTTGAAGCATTAGGCTATTTTGTGACGTAGGACTTACGTCTCTCTTTTCTATTCCTGTATAGGGGCGCCGTTCTAAAATTTCTGAAATCGCAAGCGTTACGCGGGTTTGGAGACTTTGAACGATAATATCTCCTCTCTGGCCCACAGACATTTTACGATAAGTATTTCATTCGCAAGGTAGGACATCAACGTTGAATCCCTTTTGCAAACTTAATTCATAATGTTTGTTTAAACTAATTAATATGTACTTAAAAGAAAAATGTCTAAACGCACAACGCTATTGGTCGAAAATGACATCATGTTTGCGCCTCGCTCTGATTGGTTCATACTGCCACAGTTACCGTGCCAGCGAATTTCAAACATGTGGGGACGACCGACCAATCATCAGTTCTCGCTGTGCATTCGTATGCGACAGACTTGTCTGCGGAGCACGGTGGTAGAAAACGCCGCCCGTGAAAACAAGAAGACCAGACCAAGAAGAATCATCCACGTCACCTGCAGCTAGCCATCCGCAACGACGAGGAGCTGAACAAACTTTTCTCCGGTGTGACCATTTCACAGAGTGGTGTCCTGCAGCCCAAGAAGACTGAAGAAAATTTCAATCGCGAACCATGTTATCAACTAAAATCCGTCCTTTTCAGGACGATCAAATCAAGTTGCCAACTAAAGAGTATGTTTGATAGAAATTTCTCTTGAGCTCATCGAAATTTTCATTACCACGCACCGGCTCAATATGGCGTTGAAAAAGCCGCGTCCCGGAGAAAATGGCCAAATCAATCGCCCACATCATCTTCGTGGTCAAGTGGTTAGCGGCGTCGCCCGTCGTTCAAGCGGTTCTTGTCATGAAGTTGAGGGTTCGATTCCCGCTCCAGCCAGTGGAACTTTTTGCAAAACAAAAATGTCTTAACTGGTCTACTTGGTGTTAGGTTAAGTTCTTCGTAATTCGCTCTACACCCAAAATAAAAAAGTAAGATTGTTATACAATTTAGCTTGATCTTGTTCCATTTTTGCTATTGATTGTAAGTTGGATGAAAAATCTAACATTTGTTGTGGGCAAAACAGCAACAGCAATTCGCAATGAAAAATTGAACGTGTGCGTGATATTGTTCGCAGTGATATTTAGTTGATGAGTAAGAGATGAGTGTTCGAAAGTCAGATGGCTCACAAAAATAAAATGTGCACATCAAGATCGAGATACAGACCAGGACCGCTAGCGCGGCGGCTCTTGATGGCAACCAATTAGCCACTTTGACAAGGTAAGAATGTGGGAATAGAAACCCAACAGTTAGTTCACTTGGCGAGGAATTCAGGGTGCAGCAATGAAGCAAATGGACATATTTTCCACTAAGCTATGTGCAACCTGTCGCTAACAAACTTGCATGACATGGCATTGTTTATTTCATAAAACGCTTTGTCGATGATCAGTGAGAACAAACATTGAACACTTGACGGCGGCAATACAACAGTGGCCAATAGCGTTGCGGCATTTTGTGATATCGACTCATCCATATTGTATATTGTTGATGTATGTTGGTGATGATTGAATATGGAGCCTACAGCGAAAAATTTGTTTTGAGCTATTTTTGCTTGCCAGTCGCTTGCACACATTTGCATGGCTTCATTTGAACCATAAAACGCTTTGTGAATCAAAATGGGCGAAATTGCCTATTCTGAATCATGCGGATTTCTCAAGATATCATAGTATAAACTGCAATTGCATTTTTTGCCACCTTTTCAACTTTTGGGTACATGTTCAATCTTCAGTCTGTACAATCTCGAGTTAGAAACGTTGTAAATGCCTATTTTTATCGTAGTATCACGTGCCGCCAAACACTCAGGCTGTCTTGCATCCAAGAAAACTGATAAGAACATTTCAATCGCGAACCATGTTCCCTCCGTAAACACAGGATCCATTTCACACTTACAAGCACGTTGGACATTTTAGTTCCAACATTTGATTAGGAAGAATCTGCTTTTGTAAACAAACACTTTGTCTGCTAATTTATCGGAAGTTGTATACAATTCCTTCAAATTGAATTTATCAGCGGATAGAAATAAAGCTCTTCTTCCTTAAAGAGTGCTTAATTTGTATTTGTGACCTTTTGTTCAAGAGCAAATGACTATGAAAGCCAATCTAATGTTGGCGATGATTTAACAAACAAAATATCATTAACAGTCAATTCGAGGCTAACTGCAGTTTCTATAAATTTTCGTGAAGAACCAATAGCGGAAGAAGAACCGGAGCCTCACACACCAACAGCACAGGGTTTAATGGTTTTTTAGACTGAAAAAAAAAAAGAAAAAAATCAAGAATTTGATGACATCAATTTCTTCACATCAACAAGCAGTCCTACGTCAACTTTGCAGTTATGTCACTGACATAACTCATCCTTTCGTTTTTCAATTTAAGAGTTGATGAATATACGCGAATTTCCAGGCACAGTAGAACTTTAATTGATCATGTTTATTCTAATCTTCATTCTGTTTGTTCAGTTGTCGACACTGATTTGAAAATAATCGATCATGAGACAGTAGAGATTAACGTAATTGAGAATAACTTAAATAATAGCGAAGCTTTTGCGAAATTGAAGTGCTGGAGGAAATATTCAAAACAGGCTGTTTCTAACCTTGTTGAAAGAAGCGTGGATTTTCCAATCGCGACCGATACCTTAGACGAGTCTGCAGCTGTTCTTCCCATTACTTTGAAAACGTGTACAAATCAACTAGTTGAACAAAAATTTGTTTCTTTAATGAACTCGAACAGCTGGTTTAATGGTACATAAGATTTTGTTGATCTAATAGTGAAAATCATTGGAATAAATACACAACCCCCCGGAAAAAAAATTCACAAAGCATAAAAAAAATTCGTTGTGAATATATACAGAGGAAAATTGATCAGCATCAAAGCAATAGCAAAGAGTTATGGAAAATTTTGAAATCTTTATTAAAACCTAGTAATTGCAAACCGCGATCCATAACTTTTGACGGCACAATAGAACAGTCTGAGCAAGCAATTGCATCTTAGTTTAATGATTATTTCGTCAATAGTGTTTCATTGATCAATCAATCTATTGAATTGGTTGATGAACCTGATGAAATAAAGCAGCCAGTTAATAGTAATTGCAGATTTGAAGGTTTTCACCCCATCACACTAGATGAACTTAGAAATATTTGCTTTTCATTTAGAAAATCGGCTGGAGTAGACAATGTTAATGCTAGAGTTATTCAAGATTGCTTTCGTGTCATTGATCGCATTTTACTGGACCTTATTAATGAATCATTACAAACTGGGCACGTGCCTGAAGTGTGGAAAGAATCGTTGGTTGTTCCGATTCAAAAGGTTGCTGGAACGATTAAAGCCGAAGAGTTTCGTCCTATCAACATGCTGCACACATTAGAGAAAATTTTAGAACTTGCTGTGAAAGGCCAGTTGCTAGAATATTTAAATAGTAATTCTTTGTTGATACCGGAACAATCAGGCTACCGGGAAGGCCATTCTTGTGAAACCGCGTTAAATTTAGTATTAGCAAAATGGAAAGATAACTTAGAGAGTAAAGATACAATTGTTGCTGTTTTTTGGATCTGAAACGCGCTTTTGAAACAATTTCCCTTGTTGTTGAAAACAATAAAGCGCTTTGGATTTTCGAGTACTGCATACAGATGGTTTGAAAGCTATTTGTCTGACAGAACTCAACGGACTGTTTTTAATGATTCTGTTTCTAGTCCCGTGGGGAATGACCTTGGAGTGCCCCAGGGAAGTGTATTAGGGCCCCTTTTGTTTATTATGTATATTAATGACATGCGACGTGTTTTACGATTTTGTGACATTAATCTGTTTGCAGATGACACAGTGTTATTCATTGCAGCTAAGGATTTAAATTAAGCCGTTTCCCATTTGAACGAAGATTTGCGTTTTCTAAGTAGATGGTTGAAATGTACGCAATTGAAATTGAATATAAGCAAAACTAAATTTATGGTAATTTCGCAGAATCGAGTAAATGAGGATGTCTCAGTTACGATTGATGATGAGGCAATTGATCGCGTTCGGGAGATTAAATATCTTGGCGTGATTATTGATGACAAGCTAAAGTTCAACGCTCACATTGACAATGTCATCAAGAAAATTGCCAAGAAGTATGGAATTCTATGCCGATTGAAAAACGATTTAACTACTTGCAGTAAAATACAGCTATACAAATCAATCATCTCTCCTCATTTGGACTTTTGCCCTTCCATTTTATTTTTGGCCAATCAAACACAAATACTGAGGCTACAGCGTTTGCAGAATAAAATAATGCGTTTGATTTTAAGATGTAACAGATTCACTTCCTCGACTTTTATGTTAGACGCGTTGCAATGGTTATCGGTGAAGCAGAGAATTATATATTTGACTATGGTGTTCATTTTTAAAGTAGTTAATGGTTTGCTGCCTCGATATTTGTGTGATCGAATTGAAAGAGGAAGTGATATTCATAGGTATAATACTAGAAACGCGGATGAAATAAGAACACCGAATTTCTTGACATGTGCTTCACAAAACTCATTATATTTTAAAGGAATAAATGTTTTCAATTCGATGCCAAGACACATTAAACGTGCGCCAACACTTTCAGAATTTAAAAGACTATGTATTTCACACGTTAAAACTGTATGCTAAACAGTAAGCAATTTTTTTTTATCATTTATGAAGATTGTAACTGACGATGTTTTACTGTTATAAAACGGATTACTTTGTATGGACTATTTCTTGTACGGTTATGTTCCTTTTTTTTTTGTTTTTTTTTTTTAAATGAAGATTGTATTTTGACGAAGTTCTTTACAAACGGATTACAATGAGTTGGATATTTTCTTTTTTCATACTTTTTTTTTCACTTTTATCAACACTACAAACTATTTTGTTCGTCACGGTGATGATGATGGAAATTTGTTTCATGTTGTTGAAGTTAAAAAAAAAATAAAGAAAGTAGTCTACAAAAGTTTGAGCCTCGCGCGCGGTATACAGGTATAAAGGACTTCTTTTTGAATTTATGAAAAAAAAATTGGCCTCTTATGCTTGAGAAGATACCATGAAATAGTAGTGGGTTGTCTGGCTGATTGTCGGGGAATTCCTTGCCAATTCTGTTGTGGTTGAAAGTAAAAGTTTGACTAGGGCCGGTCCAGGATTTTTTCGGTTTGGAAATTTTCTCGATTTCCCTGGTTGGGGATATCCTTGGTCAGCCCAAAACTAAGCTGGCGGCTCCATTAGTGTTGGAACTGCATTGGCTCTGTAGCGGGCAGGATCGGATATTGGCTTGTCTCTTGATAATGTCCTTATACGGGATTCTGTGATTTGAATTGTAATAGGATTTCCTGATCGCTGGGAATACTTGCGAACATTTGTGGTTGACATCAATAGCTTTTTCACAATTATATCGCTGTAAAGCAAATGAACAGTTTTTGAAGAAGTTTACATCTGTAGATGAAATCAGTTCGTTTTTTTTGCATAACTGGTTGAATTGCTTTTAAATAAATTATCTAATGGATAAATCGTCTAGCTCAAACCTTTGTAGGGGTAAGTGGCGGGACCATCATCATCATCAAAAAAAAAAAAAAATTTTTTTTTTTTTATATTTTTTTTAAAAAAAACAAAAAATATTGCCCCCCCCCCACAAAAAAAAAAAAACAACCCAAAAAAAAACACACAAAAAAAATTTTTTTTATATTCTCTTAGAAAAAAAGAGGAGGCAACATTTCCTCCCCCCTCATAAAACGCACCCTGTTCTTTAAAAAATAAAAAAACACACACCCCGCCGCGGAATTTTGCATTGTTTTAATTTATTAACAATATCTTTCCCCAGCGAATTGATTCAACAAAAATTTTATCAAAACTCAACTTCTATATTCCTTCTCGTCAACTTAGAAGAAGGAACTTATTCATAAGGAATCATTATCGGACGAACTATGCCAAATATGGGCCATTAATTCAAATTATGACCACATATAATCAACACTGCGAAACTATTGACTTAACTATGTCGAGGCATAACTTGAAGAAATATTTCAACACCATACGAAACAACACAAACTATTAAAATTTTATGAAAGCACCGTCTACTTAACCTAAGTTTTTTTATATACATTTTTTTTTCTTTTGTCTAATCTGAATGTACTATAGCATAAGGAAATTTAAAAAAAAGAAGAAAATTATATGTAAAAGTAATAGTCTACGTTGGTTTGACGAAATAAATAAATACATATCAAATCTAAGCAGCAGCACACTCTACTACCTATCAGCAGGAGTGTGACAATAAGAGGACCAGAATTATTCACGTCACCTGCTGTTGGCCATCCGCAACGACGAGGAGCTGAATAAATTTTCCTCCGGTTTGACCATTCCACAGGGTGATGTCCTGCCAAACGTCCTGCAGCTCAAGAAGACTGAGAAGAAAATTTCAACCGCGAACCATGTTCCCTCCGTAAACAACTAAAATCCGTCCTTTTCATGACGATCAAATCAAGTTGCCTACAAAAGAGTTGTTTGATTGAAATTTCTTTTGAGCTCATCGAAATTTTCATTACCACGCACCGGCTCACATGGCGTTGCTTAAAAAGCCGCGTCCCGGAGAAAATAGCCAAATCAATCGCCCATATCATCTTCGTGGTCAAGTGGTTAGCGGCGTCGCCCGTCGTTCAAGCGGTTGCCATGAAGTTGAGGTTTCGATTCCCGCTCCAGCCTGTGGAACTTTTTGCGAAACGAAAATGTCCAAACTGGTCCACTGGGTGTTAGGTTAAGTTGTGTGGAGGAATTTGGAGGAAAAATCCAACATTGATTGTGGGCAAAAAAGCAACACAGCAATTCGCTTTGAAAAATTAAATATGTGCGTGAGGTTGTGCGCAGTGGTTGAGTAAGAGATGGGAGCCCGAAAGATGACTCACAAAAATAAAATGTGTAATGTCGAGACCGAGATTTGAACCGAGGTTGTCTACATGGCGGTCCTTGGTGGCAACTCTTCAGCCACTTTGACAAACTAAGAACATTGTAAGAAACCTTACATTTGGTTCGCTTGACGAGCAATTCAGGGTACAGCATTGAAGCAAATGGATATATTTTACACCAAGTCGCTTTCACACACTTGCATGGCTATTTCATAAAACGCTTTGTCGATGATCAGTGAGAACAAAAATAGAACACTTGACGGCGGCATTACAACAGTCGCCAATAGCGTTGCACCATTTTGTGCTATTTTTATCGAAATATTACGTGCCGCCAAGCACTAAGCCCGTCCTGCAGCTCGAGAAGACTGATAAGAACATTTTAATCGCGAACCATGTTCCCTCCGTAAACACAGGACCCATTTAACACTAGGAAGCACCTTGGACATTCAACAAACAAACTATCATTAACAGTTAATTCGAGCCGAACTGCAGTTTCTATAAATTTTCGTGGTGAACCAATAGCGGAAGAAGAACCGGAGCCTCACACACCAATATCATAGGGTTTCATGGTTCTTTAGACTGAATAAAATATAGTAGAAATTTATCAATTCGATGACCTCAATTTCTTCACATCAACAAGCAATCCTACGTCAACTTTGCAGTTATGTCACTGACATAACTAACCATTTCGTTCTTTTTTTTTTTTTGAGAAAGCATCATATACGACAAATTCTACCCAAAAATGCTTTTTCCGTTTTCACCAAACATGTATAATTTATAACTATTCATTTCCTATTTCACAGACCAACAAGAGTTATCGGAAAATTAAGTTTTTTTTGTTTGTAGTTTTATTAAGTTTCCGTTTTTGGCATTATTAATACTCATATAAAATGTATTTCGCCTTATTGTTAGCTGTTTTCAGCTTTTCCAAGACTATTAGGAATTAATACATCTTCAACGAATTATTCCTCCCTGTAGCTCGACCCACGAAGTGCAAATCTCAATGGTAAAATGCTAGTGCTAATTTGTTTTACAGCATTTCATCATAACATTTTCCTCAAAATTGTACATTTTCCTCAAAATTGTACATTTTCCTCAAAAACTACTATTTTCAGAAAAGTATGGCATGCGTTTATAAACAGTATAGGATTATATTTAAATTTATGTGTTTTGTGGTGTTATGATTAGGAATTTCATTTATTTCAGAAATCATAAAACCGAGCCCATTAAGCAAATTGTTATCTTTGAAAAGTAACTAGAATGTGTAAGGATAACTTTTGACAGCATGTCTTAGGGGCTATTCATAAACCACGTAGACTTTTCTGGGGGAGGGGGGTTTGACCAAAGTCTACGCTCCATACAAAATTTCAAAAAAATCTACGAGGGGGGAGGGGGGGTCTGATATTTTCAAAAATGAGTCTACGTGGTTTATGAACAGGCCCTTTTAGAGTAATCTGTTGCTTCTCAGAAAAAAATTATATATATTTTTATTGAAATTTAACCTTTAATGATTAGGATGATCTACTCAGTTATTCAGGTTTTCCAGGACTATTAAAATATAGATACCTAATTATTATTTTCAGTAAAAAAAACCAGTGGATGTCAGATATGTTCCGTATATTATATTCTTTAACTATACTTGCATATTGAGCTTTTGTGATTTCCATGTAATAGTTTCAATAAAACTTTTTGGTATAATATCCCTACCTTGATACAAAAGACATTCCTTAACCATTTCAAGATCATCATGCTTAGCCAAAATCACTACTGCAATTTTTATCAAGCCTTTTTAGACAACTGTTCTTCATGAATGGCATAATGTCTTGTAGAAATTTATCTTTTCCGGTTACGTCGGCCATCAGAGTATAATTTAAGGACATATCTTTACTAAAGTTTATACTTGTAATTAATTCTACAGCTATATTTTCTGCAATCCACGTTTCTAACCGAAAACTGGAACAAAAACCTGTAACCGGCCTAAACATTGCATCCTGGCTGGTACAAGTGGTACGCATACTGTGTGTGTGTATGCATCTACCACCAAAATGTAAAATTGATTAATAAGACCTTATAAGACCTTATAACCTAATATATATATATATATATATATATATATATATATATATATATATATATATATATATATATATATATATATATATATATATATATATATATATATATATATATATATATATATATATATATATATATATATATATATATATATATATATATATATATATATATATATATATATATATATATATATATATATATATATATATATATATATATATATATATATATATATATATATATATATATATATATATATATATATATATATATATATATATATATATATATATATATATATATATATATATATATATATATATATATATATATATATATATATATATATATATATATATATATATATATATATATATATATATATATATATATATATATATATATATATATATATATATATATATATATATATATATATATATATATATATATATATATATATATATATATATATATATATATATATATATATATATATATATATATATATATATATATATATATATATATATATATATATATATATATATATATATATATATATATATATATATATATATATATATATATATATATATATATATATATATATATATATATATATATATATATATATATATATATATATATATATATATATATATATATATATATATATATATATATATATATTAATACATGTTTCATGATTAAGTTTTGAAACTTTTTATAATAGGTTTTTAACAAGAAAATTCATTGCAGAAGATTCTACCTTCAGTACATGCAATGCATAGATTATAAATTTACTATTCGTTGTGCTATTTTTCCCTCCCGGCAAATGATCGTTTGGTCTTATGCATATTTGCTCAATGGATATTCGGGTTAGTGACTGAACATGAATAATTGATAAATTTTAACTTTTATTAAACTCACCTGAACATTTTTCATATTGTTTTCAACTATCGAACCACAAATTCTCCATTCAATATTACAATTGATTGGAGTGACATGTGCACAAATAAGCATAGCTGATCCAAGTTCTGACACATATGATTGAGGATAAAGCACTATTTGAGAAAATGATCTGCTTTCACAATTTGATTCCTCAAATTTGACTCGGCATTGTGTTTTACAGCAACCTCCAGTAGAAATGATGATACACTTATAAACTCCTGAGTCTAACAGGAATGGATCCATGATGCGAAGAGCCAACAAACCGTGTCCATGATCAGTATACCTACGATAATGAAAAACACAAAAAAGCATATTTTAGTTTAACTGGTACTATGTTTGAATCAGATCTTTGTTAGCATGTCTAGGGCAAGAGGTACATGTAAAATCTTAAAATTTACAGTACCTGCATCCAGTGCTATACATTTGTGAATTGATTTGTTATCAACGGTTGTCCACGTTAAAATTGCAGCACACAAGGCGATTTGCCAAAAATCCGTTGATGGCATTTATAATCTTCCAGTCAGGCATGATGCTGTTAATGAAAACAATCACTTTTCCAGGATTTTCAGAAAAGCAGATGCTCCGAAGTTTTGCTTTCCGTATCACAGAAGCGACAAATATCATTCTGAACTTGGCCAATGTTGTTCAATAAATATTCAATAAATTACTGTATTCGTTTTACACAGCTTCTGCAGTAAGAGAATACATTACATTTATAAGAACGCAAAGCTTTTAAAGCTGCCTGACTATCAGAGAAGATACAAATATTTGCGTGTTTTCCTTCAGGCAAACGTTCACGCATTCCAATATTGCAAAAATCTCTATTTGAAACACTGTTGGCCAATGCTCCATTGCCACTTAAATCTTTATTTCCGGACCAAAGATTCCCGGACCAGTTTTTGTTTACCTATTTAGTTGGGGCTGTAGCCACTTTGTCCACACAGTTCCTCGAAACCTTTTTCTTCTAAGCCTTTGAGCATATCATCTACTGCTTAAGACCACATAAGTGGGGAGAGGATACTTCCTTGAGGGCAGCCTTTTGTTGCCCTCACCTTTATAGACGACTCTCCTAGCTCAGCTATGATTTTCCTTGTTGCAAGCATGGTGTGAATCCAGTCAATAAAATTTGAGTGAAAATACCTCTTTCTCATAGCATGTGCCATAAAGGATTGGGATGAATTGTCAAAAGCTCCTTCAATATCCAAGGAGGAACATAGTGCAATTTCTTTTACCGAAAGAGATCCTTACATTTTCGATAACAGCGTAGATTTACCAGATCGAGATGCAAAATGATACTTATCATTCATTTTGGGTAAGATACTTCAGTTCAAGAGCTACACATGATATGTTTATATTTGAAAATCATGAATATATATCCCGTTTTTTTAATATGATTGCTTTCAATGTGATTTCGGCCAAATAGAATCAGCGGGCCCAGTTTGCCAATGGGAAAAGGTGTTGAACTTTTAACAAAATCACAAAATTTTTCTCTCCACAAATAATGAAAATACACGAAAACGAGGTAAATAAATGTAGAATCTCTATTATTAATGAAATTGATTTTTTTTTTGTTAGGATCCGTGTGAGAAAATGGAGCAAAGTACTACTTGTACTATTAGGCCAAGAACCGGATCTGAAACCATAACAAATAGTTTTGATTCTTAATAGCCGATTCTCAGTTCAGGAAAAGCGTCACGGCATTTGAGTGCCTGTGTGTTTTAAATGGAACCCGGTATTTAAATTCCCGTGGCGGAAATTAAGTCTCACAAAAATTACAGTTTTCCTGAAGCATAGATTTACTCCGGGAAATAAAACTCATCTCTACACACTTCTTCTTCTGCGGAAACAAAAATTGAATTCGAACAGAAAAAATAAATAAAATGTCAGAGTTCTGAAACAGTTTTTTTTTTCGAAATTGATGAGCTCGAAGATTTTGATAGTTTTGACAGTCAGGATAAATTTTATGAACAACTAACCCAGGAAGAAATATTAGACGAAAAAATTTAGCGCTCCTGCAAAACAAAAAGCGCGTAGCCAAAACGACATAACGGAAAAGGAGATTGACATTAAACTTACTCTTTGCAAATTCTGCCGTCCTGTAGAGATTGTTCGTCAACGACAGCTCTTAAAAAAAACTTGCAGAGCTCGAGGAAGAACAGTTGTCAAAAGAAAACATGGTTTACTTTTGCAACGAATTTGAAATTATTGTAATTTTAGAACACTATAGATTACTTTTCAGAGCTTTGCAGTTTCTGCGACACCATCGAGCCGCCATCAAAGCCGTACCCAAAAGAACGGCAACTCGGAGCTTTTGGACGAAATATTATCTTCAGTGGCGTCATCATTATCAAAACTCTAGGATTCTAAGAATTTAACTGAGGAAGTAACTCAGCTCAAATTTAATGAATTTCACGTTGAGTTGGAAATGCCGTAACCTATGTACACTCAAACGCAACATTGGCCAGCCTTAACTGCGATTCCTTAGGGCATCTTCAGCGGTGGTCTATTTTTGGAACAACTTTATACTTGATTTGCATCAGCAAAACTTGAATAGAACCAGCTAAAATAGAACAAGTTTGGCTTCCCCGCACCGGTGTTGTATTTTTTTATGTTAAACCCGCCAACACCTGTCATCCTGTCAATCATTCAACATCAGATATTAGAAGTTTTTTTTTTTTCAGAGATCGCCGATTTTTCGCAATCTTTTTGCCATGGATTGGTTTAACCAAATAAAGTTTACTGTCAGTAGTGCGTCATTAGCAGACGAAGAGGAATACTTCCTCTTTTGTTTGGCTGAAGGTGAATGTGTGAATGCATGCATTTCATTTGAACGATATTAGATAATGCTGATTTGTAATTTGGCAGCGGAAAAGTCGAAACTAGAGTCGAAACTAGAGTCGAAACGGAGAAGGTTGCATCCTGGAAGACGCCCCAACGTTGACCGTGATTTCCGTTTTGGTCATCACAAGCTGTTCCAGGACTAGTTTAGCTTCCTGAAGCTGTTCCAGGACTAGTTTAGCTTCCTGGTAATCATCCTCCTTCGTGATGCCGCTCTTGTTTCCTTGGTTCACGAAAGCCAGGCACCCAACATGTTTCGCCACTTGGTGGCTCAACTTCCCGAACAGTTTGAGAACTCCATCAGTTGGCCGACTGGCGGACGATTGGACAGATGTCTGGGAGAGGCCATTTATGGCATTACAAAACTCGCCTATCTGTTGATCGATTCCTTTGATCGAGTCTTTGGCCACTGTCAGCCAAGACCGACATAGCTGCTCGGCCTCCTCCTCCGACCAGTTTTTTCCTCATTTCCTATCTGACTGCGACATCCTCTACAGATAAATTAATTGGTTTTGATCAGGTCACACGTTACTAAACTGTGAATAGACTTACCTTTTTACAAAAGTACTATAAAAAACGAAATAAAACGAATTACCAAAAACAAAGCAACAACAAGCAGAGAAAAAGTTGGTTTGCGCGAGGATTTGCGTTAGTAAACCACACAATAGATTGAATTTACTAAATAAAGTTGAGTTTTTGTTTAGTAAAAGCTGAAATTTTACTCATTAATTGATATTAACAAGTAGCGTGTTGTGATTTGGAACGGTATTTTTCTTACTCCAAATTGCTGCAAGAATAGATCAAGCGATGTTTTTGCGTTTGGTCTAAAAAAAAAATACATCCAATCCATGATTTGGACCACCATTGAAGATGCCTTTATGTTTTTAGTTTTGCTATACTCTGCGGATACCAACAATGTTGATGGTTCGTCAACCCGCGAAGAGCCGACATTCGTGTCAAGACCGTGTGAAAGGTACACCAATCCAACTGGTAGCAGTAGCTGGGTTCTCTCTTTCTAAATGGTAGCCATACAAAAAATTAAATGGCATACTACCACCTAGAAAAAAAGAACTGATTGGCTGCCTTTAGTTAATTGGTTCAATAAATTACCAATGACTGCATTGATTTTCAGACCTTCTCTCTTTGTCAATACATTTGTTTTTTATAAATACAGTATGCAAACAAAGTTTATCCACCCTCAGTGAAAAATTAGATTTCTTCCAAAAAATCCACCAGAAAATTGAAACACGTTTAATTGTTGTTCAGTTGATTATTATTTATGCAAAAACAAAGCAAATTCATGCGAGTTCAAAACAAAAAACAAATTTTCTTGCATTTGAAACATGATGATAGAAAAAAAAGTTAAAAAATAACGCAAAAAAAGTATATTCACCGCTCTGGCTCACATAGTTTAAGTACTTCGTATGACCACCTTTGGCTTCAATAACTGCTCGACATCGTCGTAGCTAAGACTCAACAAGCTTAGCAGTTGTTTCCGGGGTGATTTTGTCCCATTCAGTTGAGATTACCTGCCGCAATTGCTGGATGCTTGTTGGTTTTGGCTCCTGGACCTTAATTTTCAAAATTGACAAGAGATGCTCGATCGGATTAAGGTTGGGAGACTGTGCTGACAACTCCATAACCTTGATACGCTTTTCCTTGTACCATTGCGAAACCAGCATTGAGGTGTGCTTCGGATCTCCGGCTTGTTGGAACGTATATCTGCGCCCCAACTTTAGCTTTTGTGCAGAGGCTGGTAGTTTTCGCTTCAAAATGTCCAAATAAACCAACTTGGTCATGATTCCATCAATGGACACAAGTTCTCCAACACCGGATGTAGCCAAGATCCCCACACCATGACTCTACCTGAAGAAATAAAAATCAAATTCATGCTCAGTTGGTTGAAAAATCAATGTTGGTAAAGTAACTCACCACGGCCATGCTTGACTGTAGGCCGCAAACACTCCTTTTTCAAACTTCCACCGGTTCGCTGCCATTTTCTTGTGATACCATCAGATTAAAATAGCATAACTTTCGTCTCGTCTGACCAAATCACCTTATTCCAGCCATCACTGTTCCATGAAATGTGGTCCTGGACCCACTTCAACATTTTTTTGATATTTTTTGCGGACAACCATGGCTTCTTAAGTGCTACTCTGCCCTTAAGACCTTTCTTATGAAGTTGATTTCGTACGGATTGTGATGTCAGTTGAATGGAAAACTCACTTTAAATCTGTTTCGCAATGTTCGTATCTGATAGTCCCCGGTCCAGCTCCGCCTTCTTCACGATAGTTCTGTCAATTCAGCCAGTTGTCTTTGAAGGACGCCCCGGTCGCTTAGCTGGTGAGATAGAACCACGATTTTTGTACATCTGCACAATCCTAGCGACCGTATCTTTGTGAAGCTGAAAAATGTCGGCAATATCGCGGTAGTTTTTGCCAGTTTTGTGATGTTAAAAATTCAAACTAAAATTTTGAGCACAAAAACTTCAAGCGCACTAAATGACCGCTAGACACAATGTTTACATTCGAGAAAGTTGCAAAATACACACTAGAACTCTGTAAAACACATTTAAATCGTAGTACCCGTTCAGGGGTTGAAAAACTTTTTTTGCGTAATTTTTTACCTTTTTCATAATTCATCACATAACATCTCAAGAAGAGATATTAATGCCACAGTCCGCATCGAGCTCTCATGCCGTGCGGTTCTATTTTCTTTTGCTGAAGGAAGTATTTTTGCTACCTAAAGCTATAACAAAATCAAACAGCACTTTTCAGTGCTTAACATTACCTGCACATTTTTTATTTTTTACCCTTATTCCTTTTCGATCCTTGTCTGGACCCTACGCGAGGTAATCCGACTTGGATATCGATTTGGAAAATTCCTCTTTGACCCTTCGGATTCTTGTAGAATCTGCTTGGAAGTTGATTAGGAGAAAACGTATAAATTCTAATCATTTTGGAGAAAATGGCGCCTAAACGCAAAAGAAAGGGACAATCTCTGGATTCCCCTTCTACTAATATTGATTTGAGCAATCAATTCGATATTCTTACTGATGATGAGAATGATCCATCAGTCAGGCAAAAATCTTCGAAGCATTCCCGAATTAATGCAGGGAAAGAAAAGGTTCCACCTATTGTGGTAACAACATCTGATTTTCATGGGCTCCGTAAGGAACTCACGAATTTCATTAAAGATTCTAAATTTTCCTTTCAAATTGGTCGTCGGGGTGAATGCCGTGTATTGGCTGAAACCTTGATCGGATTTAAACTTCTCGTGGAGTATCTTGCTCAAAGAGGCATCAAATTCTTTACACATGACACCAAAACTGAACGTCTGTTCAAGGTGGTCTTAAAAGGTCTAGCCAGTGGTGAATCCCTGGATGAGATCAAACAAGAAATTATCAAATTGCTTGGAGTTACACCAGTTCAAGTGATAAAGATGAAAAAGAAATCCCAACCTGGCGATTCTCGCAATGGGATTTCAAACGATTTTTATTTAGTTCATTTTAAATCAAATGAACTGAATAACCTCAAGGCATTGGAAAAAGCCAGCCTTATGCTCCATGTCAGAGTGAAGTGGGAACACTTCAGGAAGACTGGAGGAAATTCTCAACACCTCACCCAGTGCCGTAAATGCCAGGGATGGGGTCACGGGACAAAAAATTGTCACATGGATGCCAAATGCATGCATTGTGGCGATTCCTCTCACGCCAAGGACAACTGTCCTGTGAAGGATCCCAAAAATTTTAAATGTGCGAATTGTGGTGGAAACCACAAATCCAATTTTTGGGAATGCAAGACTCGCAAAGCGATCTTGAATTCTCGTGCTAAGCATCAGGTAGGGACCGCTTCACGTTCCCGACCAGGTAATTATTCCTCGGCTGTTAACAACGGTCATCGAGGAGGAAATCCAACATTCGTACCGGAAGGTACGATCAATGCCCAACCGTCAAATTTTCCACTGCTATCTGCTGTTAACAATGGTCAGCGAAGTACAAATGTACCCGTAAGTACAAACAGAGCACAAGTTTTCAATGCTCAATTCTTACCTGCTGGTAGCAATGTACAGCTAGGTAATGGAGCTTCCTACGCTGCCGTTACAGCCGGTAGAAACCAAAATTCTACCAGAAATGTTGAAGATTTTGACTTAGGTAGCATAACCGCTCCAAAAATGGATTTTTTACAGAAATCATTAATCGATATGATTAATGGAATGTTAAATACAAACTCCATGTTTGATGCAATTCAAACTGGTATAAAATTTGCAAACAATATTGTCATGACCCTGAAATTCAGCAATGGGTATTAAGACACTGAATATTTTAAATTGGAATGCTCGATCTCTTAAAAATAATGAAGACGAGCTGTTTAACTTTTTACGAGTTCATAACGTGCATATTGCCGTTGTAACTGAAACTTTTCTTAAACCAGGTGATAAAATAAAAAGGGATCCTAATTATTTCGTACACCGCAATGATCGTCTTGAAAGTCCAGGTGGTGGCGTTGCCATAATTGTTCATAGGCGTATCAAACATCAAATTCTTTCTTCATTTGATACCAAAGTTTTTGAAACTTTGGGGGTTTCTGTTGAAACAAAATTTGGTCAACTTACACTATTAGCTGCCTATTTACCATTCCAATGCGTAGGTCAGCAAAAGAATCTTCTCAAGGGTGACCTACAGAAGCTTACCCGTAATAGGTCAAAATTCTTCATTATTGGTGATTTTAATGCAAAACACCGATCGTGGAATAATGCTCAAAGTAATTCCAATGGTAATATACTATTTGATAATTGTTCTGCGGGTTATTACACTATCCAATACCCAAACAGCCCAACTTGCTTTTCTTCTGCCAGAAATCCCTCAACTATTGATTTGGTCTTAACTGATTCATGTCAACTTTGTAGCCAATTGGTTACCCATGCTGACTTCGGTTCGGATCACCTTCCAGTAACTTTTGAAATATCTCAAGAAATAATTTCTAATCCCAACAGTTCTACTTTCAATTATCATAGAGCTGATTGGAACCAATATCAAACATTCATGGAATATAACTTTGATCCTAATATTCCTTTGGAAACTAAAAATGATATCGATAATGCTCTTGACTCTCTGACTACTTCCATAGTTGAAGCAAGAGCTGTCTCAGTTCCAAAATGCGAGGTAAAGTTCAATACAATTATAATAGACGACGATCTTCAGCTTTTGATCCGTCTGAAAAATATCCGTAGAAGACAATATCAAAGAACACGCGATCCCGCCATGAAAGTTATCTGGCGAGATTTGCAAAAACAAATAAAAAAACGTTTCTCTGCCCTGAGGAACAAACAATTTGAAAATAATGTGTCAAAATTAGAGCCGAGTTCCAAACCTTTTGGAAACTCTCCAAAATTTTGAAGAAACCTCAAAAGCCTATTCCAGCGCTCAAAGAAGGTGATAAAATATTGCTAACAAATGTGGAAAAAGCTCAAAAACTACAGCTTGGTTGAGAGTTCCCATAATTTCGGCTCTTTGGTTAACTCTCAATGCTGCTGCAAGTTCTTTTTGCGTTTGTGAGGGGTCTTGGTCGAGCAAAGTTTCCAATTCGACGTCTTCAAACTTTTTGACCGGGCCGGGGCGTTCCTTGTCTTCAGTGACAAAATCACCACTTTTAAAGCGTGCAAACCAACGTTGACACATTCGAACGTCGATTTTGTAGTCCGGGTATGTTTCGGAGAGCAATTCACATGCTTGAGATGCATTTTTCTTCGAATTAAACAGGAAAATTAAAACTTCCCGCAAATGCTGCTTTGATGGCTCGAATTTCGACATTTTTCGGCTTCACAAAAACTTGTTTACTTTGCGAGTGATGCGTAACTTACACTGAAATAACTAGAGAATAGAATGAAGTTTCGGATGTGATAGCTGTCAATGTCAAAATTCATGTCAGAACAATAGATATGAAGTTGTCTGCAAATACGACATTTTCTAGGAATACCCCTAATAGTATTCGAACCACAGGCGTTTCGTTTGCCTAACATCCCACTATGGGATACTATCCCCTCATGGCGATGAGCGAGACATCTCCTTCTACATCATAATCGTTACTCCACGCACGGAGAACACAAACATAACAATTAATGTATGTAAAACCCATAAATGGTGGTATCCATTAATTCATACTGGTGGGGACCAGTATCACAACGCTTTACAGTCTTTTCTCTCCGAGGTCTCTAAGTCAGAGATGACGAGAAAATAAAATGTGAGTGTTTATCAGACGTTGTGTATCAAAAACAAACCCAATGGGAGACAGTCTCCTCTCGCCCATGTATGCATCAAAAACAGAGTGTGTGCAATCTACCGCTAGAAAACTATCGCAAGCTATCGGTAGTATTAGAGTGCGTTCTGCCGCGTTTCTTTTGCCTCGTCGAGGTGGCAGGGTGATCTGCTCCTCGAGCTACCCCATAGTGGGATGTTAGGCAAACGAAACGCCTGTGGTTCGAATACTACTTTACCATGCCCTTTCACTCAATTTTCAATACCTCTGTTCTAGTTCTAGCCTACCGTACACTGACGGAACTATCAACTTTCTCTTCATATCTTTCATTCTAGCAAAAAACATTACTGTCCACTCTTGGTGCCTCATGGCGATGAGCGAGACATCTCCTTCTACATCATATTTAATAAATGTTTTCATTTGTCATACTTTCCTGGCAAATGGAAAAATGCCAAAGTTGTTCCAATTTTGAAGCCCGAGAAAGATCCAGCTGAAGCTTCTAGCTACAGACCAATAAATTTACTTCCTTCAATCAGTAAACTTTTTGAAAAGCTAATTTTGAATAGAATGATGCTTCACATCAATACAAACTCAATTTTTGCAGATGAGCAATTTGGATTTCGCCATGGCCATTCAAGTACTCATCAACTTTTGAGAGTTACTAATTTAATTCGTTCAAACAAATCTGAAGGCTGCTCAACTAGAGTTGCTCTTCTAGACATAGAAAAAGCATTCGACAGTGTTTGGCATGAAGGTTTGATTGCTAAATTGAAAAACTTTAATTTTCCGTTCTATATTATAAAATTAATTCAAAATTATTTAACTGACAGAACTCTGCAGGTAAATTATCAGAATTCCAAATCTGATCGACTACCTGTTAGAGCTGGAGTTCCTCAGGGTAGCATTCTTGGGCCGATACTATATAACATTTTTACTTCCGACCTCCCTGATTTGCCTCAGGGTTGTCAGAAATCCTTGTTTGCTGATGACACAGGCATCTCCGCTAAAGGAAGAAGTCTTCGTGTCATTTGCAGGAGACTGCAGAAAAGTTTGGACATTTTCTCTTCTTATTTACAGAAATGGAAGATTTCTCCCAACGCTTCCAAAACTCAACTAATAATATTCCCACATAAACCTAGAGCTTCTTTTTTGAAACCTAGTTACTATGAGCGGTGTTCCAATTTCCTGGTCAAGCGAAGTGAAATACCTTGGTCTATTACTTGATCAAAAATTAAATTTTAAAAATCACATCGAAGGCATTCAAGCCAAATGTAATAAATATATAAAATGTTTATATCCTCTTATAAACAGAAAATCCAAACTTTGTCTGAAGAACAAACTACTAATATTTAAACAAATTTTTAGACCGGCCATGCTTTATGCTGTTCCAATATGGTCTAGTTGTTGTGCTACCAGGAAAAAAATACTTCAAAGGATTCAGAACAAAGTTCTGAAGATGATTTTGAAGCTGCCTTCTTGGTACAGTACTAACGAAGTACATAGAATTTCGAATGTTGAGACTTTAGAACAAATGTCCAACAAAATAATTAATAATTTCAGACAAAAATCGTTGCAATCTTCTATTGCAAAGATTAATTCCCTTTATGCTTAATTAAGATTAATTTTAGTTTGTTTTTAGTTTTAAGATTATTATTATTATACTGACACGCAGGAATAAAAACCTGTTTAAAATACTGAACTGCTAAGGCATGAACAATGTAAACAAAATTAGATACATATTTTAACAATTACGGTTGATACGTTACGGTAGTAGCTGGAGCACCTAGATTAACATGAAATGTAAATATGAATTAATTTGGAACAAATAAAGAGTTTAAAAAAAAAAAATTACTTAAGGCGAAATTGGAACGATTTTTGATGTTTCCCTTTCTCGATTTTTTAAAAAACAATGGAACACTTTTTCTGAAAACTTTTAACACTTGAAGTTAGTCAACTAAATTTGCCATCCTGTGGTTAGAAAAAAAAGATAGAAAACTTTTCTCATATTACCTAAAACCATTCTTGTAACCCAAACATGTTGTGAAAATTATCGAGTTTGACAACTTTGCTCATCAATAATACAATTATTTAGTATGAATGTGATACTTTTTTATTCAATACGACTCTTTCCTATACGATAAGAAGTATTTCGTTAGAATGCAACATACTTGTAAATTGCATAGTAAAGCTGAAAACCATTTTTTTAGCACAACTCATAATCTTTGAAATTATTTTTATTTGTCGTATACGCTACCCGTGAGGATGTATATGTGCTCCGGGTCGTACCCACGCGGAAGAACAGTGAGATGTAGAACATCCGCACAAAGCGTAGAAGTGAAAAAAATCCTATTCGTTGGGACGGGTGCCTAAATGAGAAAACAAGCAAAACCATCAGCAGCGAGATAATGATCAAACTTTCGAATGACTCGTATGATTTGCCCCATTGGACAGGTGTCGTGAGATATATTTTCTCTAATTGCAGTGGAAAATATTCCGTAATCATCATTAGTAATTGAATACGAATGCAATCACTTGAATTATTATGCCCAATAATGCAACAAATTTTGAAACAATGCATTGAACGATAAAAGTAATCCATAAATAATTTACAACGACATTTAGGTTATTATGAATATGCCTGCACTTGTAAAAAATAACGGTATTTTGATGATTCGAAAGCAAAATAGCCTTGGCAATCATTGTTTCAGAAGCGTGCAGCGACCCAGCGAGTTTAGACGCTAAAATGGTGTTCAGAAAGCGAAAAAATTGTGCGATGATTGAATGGTGGACAAAGAAGCGGTTTGGAAACAAAATCCAACAATACAGATGGATGCTGAACAGGAAACTATATCTGGTAGTTCTGAAAGTAAGTCTTCAGACGGAATCTCTGTTCGATATGATAATATGCATTATATGGATATGAAAATCTTCTTCTTGGACGCCCCATCAAGCATCGCGGTGATCAAGTGTGCTGTACGGGGGGGGTGATATTTGAAGAAAAAAGTTGTTCTAGGCATATGGTCAAATCTCTAAGTTTACGGAGTTGAACTTTTAATGTTCTGGTACAGTACGGAGTAAACTTTTAATGTTTTGTTACATTTTAGTCTGAAATTGGCTGTAACTTAAACAATAGGTTACTTACTAAGATTTTATTTTCTCCATTTAGAAAGCTGAGGAAATTTCCTACATAACAGTTCTATTTAAATTTTGAGTAATTATCATTCAGTGTCTCTTTAGATTTAAAAATGTTTTAAACAGCTCTTTTTTTATGGTTTTTTCATGTTTTTTGCATAAAGCACTTAATAAACAGCAGTTATTGATTTAACAAAAACATGGCTTTTAAAGTGTTCTACAACTCTTTCCTTGATACAATTATGTATTTTTTCTTGAAAATTTAGACTGTTTTACACAATATTTGAAAAAATTAGAGGAAAATGTTGTTTTCGTTTTCGAGATATATTTTTGTTGAAGTTAGCAGGTTTTGGGTTTTTGCGCCATACCCATATGTGACTAAACTATCATGGGTCTCCATTGATTTATGGTGACTGTAACATAGTCATATTATCTACACTTATTTCAATTTTGGATTCTAGACTACCATGGATTTCCCAAAGACTTTAACAAAAATAAATAATGGTGTTGGGTTTATAAATTCACACAGATATTCAAAAAAATAAAAATAAAAAAATATAAAATAACAAAAAAAATTTAAAAAAAAAAAATTGGAAAAAAAACTTCCCCCCCACACAACACCCCCCCCAACCCTTCCCCTTTAAATTTTAAAAAAAAAATTTTTTGTTTTCCAACATTCCACCGGGGTATTTTTAAAAAAAATTTTTTTTTTTTTTTGTTTTCCCCAAAATTTTTAAAATTACCAAAAAAAAAAAACTTTAAAAAACCCCCCCCTTTCCCCAAAATATTCTTCCCCCGAGGAGGAAAACCGTGACTTTTTATCTTGAAGAGTTCTGAAAAATAATTTCACATTTTGGTGGTAAACACATGCGCAAACAGTATGTGGGCTTCAAATGGTGAGTTGACAACTTCGAAGGAGGGTGCGACCGACCTCTCGTCCTCACAAGTTCCTACCTCACGCCTCCACGAGTCATATGATCACAAAAGACTGCCAGCTGAAACATGGAGACGCTGGTTGGCGTAGCCTGGGCAATGTTGTCAATCTGACAATAGCGAAGTGAGGGGGTGCGACCGAAGATCTTATACCTTTAAATCATATTGTATATTTTCTTTTCTCATTTTATTGATAATTTCAGCACGCTTTGGAATCATCTTTGCATTCTAAAACTATGTAAGAGCCTGGAGCAACATGCCAGGCATCAAAGGCGGAATTTGTATCTCAGCATTTCAGCATACCATTTATTTAAAATTGCACATCTGAACTTCAACTATTATATTCATAAAAGGCTGGCATGTGCTTATACGTAATGTAGGATTATATATTAATGTTGTGTTTGTGGTATTATGGTAAGATAAGCCATTTCTTTCAGAAATTATCTCACCGGACTCTTCGTTCACTCTATCTTTGAAATGTTGCTAAAACAGTATAAAAAAAATATTACAAATATTACAATGTTTTATAAAATAATATCTTTTATTGAAATTTTATCTTTTATATTTCGAATGATCTATTCTGTTTTCAGCTTTCCCAGGACTAGTAGGATATTGATACATATCTAACTTTTATTTATTTTTCAGTAACAATCCATTCAAGTTTGAAATTTGAATAAATTAGCATTTTTGTCTATAATGGTATCTTAATTTGTTGTGTACAAAATATATTATATATTAAATAACATATAACGGGGAAAGGGAGGGACCATCAGGGCACCCAAGTAAAACGATTTGGATAGGGAGCATGGGACTGCCTCCTCCCTATTGTTAACATTTCGTGGAACGAGGGCGGGCTCTTCGACCCCATCTATTGGGTTTATTCTGTCAATCGAGGGCTCGATTCTAGTGCTGTGAGTGTGAACTTGCTTTTGGAAGGAGATTCTCTTCCCTATATACGCGGGTTTCGCGTAAGTGTCTCTGCTTACGGGCCCGCCCAAACGTTTTTGGCCCTTCATACAGGAGCTTGATGATCACAAACAATAATAGAATCCTGATCAAATCGTTTTTCAGATTATTCCACTGCTATGGAAAGTTTCCTTGCTGCAATAGATGGTAGTATTACATCATCATCATCATCATCATACCCCCCCCCAACCGAAAAAAAAAAATTGTGGTTTTTTTTTTAAAATAAAACTATTACTATTACTATTACTTTTACTATTACTATTACTATTACTGTTACTTTTACTATTACTATTATTATTACTATTACTATTACTATCACTATTACTATTACTATTACTATTACTATAACTATTACTATTGCTATTACTATAACTATTACTTTTAGTATAACCATAACTATAACTATTACAATTACAATTACTATAACTATTAGAATTATAATTACTATTACTATTACTATTACTGTTACCATCACTATTACTATGACTATGACTATGACTATGACCATTACTATTACTATTACTATTACAATAACTATAACTATAACTATTACTATCACTATTACTATAACTATTGCTATTACTATAACTATTAGTTTTACTATAACCATAACTATAACTATAACTATTACAATTACAATTACAATTACTATTAGTATTACTTTTACTATTACTATTACTGTTACTATCACTATTATTATTACTATGACTGTGACTATGATTATTACTATTACTAAAACTATAACTATAACTATAACCATAACTATAACTTTTACTATTACTATTACTATTACTATTACTATTACAATTACTATTATTATTATTGTTACTATTATTATTACTATAACTTTTACTATTACTATTACTATTACTTTTACTGTTACTATTACTATTACTATTACTATCACTATTACTATTACTATTTCATCAGTATTGCATGCCGAACGATTTCAATACTTCCAGTTTTGGATATTTTGCATCATTTACCGATAAGACCAATATCACGATGCAACTTGAATTTAGGTGTGGCTCGAGTGGGTGTGAAGTCAGAGCAACGGAAATCCATTAACTTTCACCTTAAAATCACGTACCTGTCAATCACATTAAATATTTTCCATTCTCATGTGATTAATAGGTTCAGCACGCTTTGGAGTCAGCTTTGCATTCCAGAACCATTTATCTTGAGAGCATGGATCTCAATTAAAGGTTCAACTTCAACGTTCGTCATAGTCGTCTCGGCCCTGTGGTTGGCAGTAGAGAAGGGGTCTTCCACCTTGCACAGCAGGGCAAGTACAATTATAATTTCGAAAATAAGTCGCTTGATGCCGTACTAAATTTCAGTGCCGTTGCGTCAGTCATGGACAACCAAAGCCTTGAATGCACTACCATAGCATCGAGTTCATCCGATATAGCACCACTGATTGCTGCACCAGATAATCGAAACCATCCCGATCCTATGGATAGAAGCGAAATGAAGATCCGCCGAAGTTCCCACTCAAACAATGCGTACGCAGTTTCACGCAGCTGTAACCAAAACGTCACTTTTTACTACCAGAACGTGGGCGGTATGAACTCAATTGTTGAAGACTACCGCTTATCCGTTTCAGACCGCTGCTATGATGTTATTGCTCTCACCGAGACTTGGCTTGATTCCCGCACGCTTTCTAATCAAGTGTTCGGATCCGAATATGATGTTTTCCGATGTGATCGTAGCTCTGTTAACAGCCGAAAATCAACGGGAGGTGGTGTCCTCTTGACAGTCGGTTCCGGATTGAAAGCCAGAGCAATTGAGAATGATTTGTGGAGCAGCGTGGAACAGGTCTGGGTTGCTGTTAAATTGGCCGACCGTACATTGTTTATATGTGTAGTATATATACCTCCAAATCGTGTACGTGACATTGATTTTATCAACACTCATTGCCGCTCCATCCAAGCTATCTTGGAAAGAGCAGCTACAATCGACGAGATCATCATTTTTGGCGACTATAATCTACCCGGTATTTCGTGGCAACCGTCCCACAGTGGTTTCCTTTATCCGGATCCTGTATGTTCTGCGTTTCATTCTGGAGCTACCACCCTTCTTGACAGCTACAGTACATGTACGTTATCGCAAATCAATCACGTGAGGAATGAGAACAACCGTAGTTTGGACCTTTGCTTCGTTAGTGCTCAGGACTTTGCCCCGTCAATTTTCTGTGCACCTGCTCCACTGGTGAAGCAGGCTTCTCATCACCCTCCTTTGGCTGTGGCTATGGAGAGAAAGTTGCTTCATGACTTTGTCATTAAACCGGACGTGGTTTCCTACGACTTTCGGAAAGCAGATTACCGTGCCATTTCTGACCTGCTTTCCAGTATCGACTGGGGAACCATCCTCGATACTTATAATGTCGAAGTTGCGGCAAGTACTTTGTCACATGTTTTGGCGTACACCATCGACAGACACGTGCCGAAAATCATCCACCAGAAAGATACGCAACATCCATGGCAGACTATGGAACTCCGTAGATTGAAGTCTATCAAAAGAGCAGCACTAAGAAAATTCACGAGGTACCGAACAGTTCAACTAAAATGCCATTACGTTCGACTTAACCACCAATACAAGCGGATCAGTCGGCAAAGTTATTCGCGATATCAACATGGGATTCAGCGCAGAATGAAGTTGAACCCTAAATCGTTTTGGAACTATGTAAACGAGCAGCGAAAGGAGTTCGGTCTTCCATCGTCCATGGTGTTTGATGGTGAAGTTGCTTCATCGACTCAGGAGATCTGCCGACTCTTCTCTCAAAAATTCTTCAAAGTTTTCACCGATGAGAGCCTAACCGAAGAACACGTTAATCTCGCTGCAAGCAACGTCCCTATGCACGGTGACACTTTGGGCGATATAGACTTCAACGATACGACTATTTCAAGAGCCGCATCCAAACTGAAATCTTCCTGTCGTCCTGGGCCCGATGGAATCCCGTCAATCTTTCTCAAGAAGAATATCGACTCCTTATTGACACCGCTCGGCCATATTTTCCAATTGTCAGTACGCAGTAGTACTTTTCCTTCATGCTGGAAATCTGCTCACATGTTTCCTGTTCATAAAAAAGGTAGCAAGCGAGACGTCAACAACTATCGCGGAATTACCTCACTGAGCGCGTTATCGAAGCTATTTGAACTTGTCATGGTTGACCCGTTACTTTCTCACTGCAAGCATTTTTTTGAGCGATCATCAGCATGGCTTCATGGCAGGTCGTTCCACTACTACCAATTTGCTCTGTCTCACGTCGTATGTAACTGATAGCATGAATGACCGAGCTCAAACAGATGTGATTTATACTGATTTGTCAGCTGCCTTCGACAAACTGAACCATGCTATTGCTATTGCTAAGCTAAGCCGACTCGGGATCAATGGCATTCTATTACAATGGTTTCAATCATATCTTACTGGTCGCCAACTCATGGTTGCTATAGGTGACTGCCGTTCCGATACTTATCCAGCGACATCGGGAATACCTCAGGGTAGCCATCTTGGACCGCTGATCTTCTTGCTCTACTTCAACGATGTTAACCTTGTCATTGTGGGACCTCGACTATCATATGCTGATGATCTCAAACTCTACCTCCGTATCTGTTCCATTGCCGATTGTCACACTCTTCAGCGTCAGCTACATGCCTTCGCAGACTGGTGCATCGTTAATCGAATGGAAGTGAATCCTACTAAATGCTCAGTTATTTCCTTTTCTCGAAAAAAGGACCCGATCATCTTCAACTATAATCTGTCAGGGATAGACATTGAACGGGTGAGCCACGTGAAGGATTTAGGCGTAATTTTGGACTCGCGACTTACTTACAAGCAGCATATTTCATATGTGGTCGATAAAGCATCTAGAACGTTAGGTTTTATCTTTAGAATCACCAACAATTTTACTGATATTTATTGCCTGAAGTCATTATACTCCTCGTTGGTCCGATCAGTTCTTGAATATTGCTCTGCAGTTTGGAATCCAAGCTACAACAATGGGGCTGAAAGAGTCGAATCCGTCCAACGCCGATTCCTGCGTTTTGCGCTTCGGTTATTACCTTGGAGAGATCCTTTCCGTTTGCCTAGCTACAAGGATCGATGCCAACTGATTCATCTGGAGCCACTTTCGACACGAAGAGACACTGCCAGCTTTATTTATTGCCGATACCTTGCAAGGAAGAGTGGATTGCCCAACCATACTCGAGCAAATCAACCTAAATGTACGACCGCGTGCATTAAGGAATAATTCGATGCTGAGTCTACCTTTTCGTCGTACAAATCACGGAATGAATGGAGCAATCAACGGACTTCAAAGAGTCTTCAACAGAGTAGCCTCAGCATTCGATTTCAATGCACCACGTCAGACACTTCGGCGCAGATTTAGTCAGATTTACTCCGGCACAGTTAATCGTGAATAACAGTTTTATGTTTTTAAGTTATAATTATTGACTTGTATTTTAGATTTTATATTAGCATAACACCATTGGGGCTGATTGAAGCCTGTTGGTTGATTCAATAAAATAAAATAAAATAAACTTGTTTTTTTTTGCCATTACAGCATGACATTTTATTATAAATGGCACTTCTGAACTTTGACTACTATTTTCATAAAGGACTGGCATGCAACTATAAGCCGTATGGGATCTTATTAAAATGAATTTGTTTACCGTGAATTTAGTGGTATTATGGTGAGATAAGCCATTTATTCCAGAAATCATCAAAACGGGCACTCCAGTCACTCTTACTGCTATCCTTGGAATGTAACTAGATGAGTATAAAGAAAAGTTTTTAAAAGATTTCTTCTAGAATAATCAGTTGCTTTTCATAAAAAAAACATCATACATCTTTTCACTGAAATTTTATTTATGATATTTGTAAAATTTTGTAGCTTCTTTTCTAGCTTTTTCATTGCACTGCAGCATTGCACCAGTTTCTTGAATATTATTTCACAATGAATACATATAATCGTGCTAAGTGATGTTTATTTGTCCCTTAGGTAACACACAAGTGTGCCGGTAAAGGAAAATTTTAAAGGAAAAATATTGGTCCATCCATCTTGCATTATTATGGCTATGGTTTTCTTATGTCATTGCTACTATTTTATGTTGCCACCACCACCCCCACAAAAAAACCCCCCCCAACAAAATTACAAAAAGACAAGTGGCAAGTAAAGAGAGAGATTGTTTTAATGCATTACGAAATAATTGAGTAACAAGAATTTTATTTGTTTTTGCAATTTATTATTCTCTAGTTCATCTTTGTAATATTGTTTATACAAATTTGCAAGATTTCGAAACTTCGCTTTCCACATTTTATGCCTTCAAACGGTCTGTTACAAGCAGACAGCTTATATGGTTTTCACATCAGATTGCGGGGACAAAAACTACAGCGTCTGGACTTTCTTGTAGATGCTGGAGGTTCGGAAAATCACCGCAATTCTTACAAATTCAGGGACGCATAAATTACCACACACGACAATGTTGCTGGATGATGGTGACATGCAGGAGCTGCAGGTTTTAGGTTGTCAGAGCAGAAACATGCAGAACACTTGGAAACCGGAAATGTTGCAGGTCCGTAAATGCGATCGTATTTGTTGATGAAAATCTATTTTGTTCATTGTTTCATTTGAAAGCTACTCACTACACAGTTAGAAAATTTTAAGTATTCGAATTTTACCGAACTTTCAACAGCTGAACGTTCGTAATCCGATTTTCCGGATTTCGGTGAATTTTACACATTCCGGTAAAAAAATACCAGAACTGTCAAAACCGAAATCCGTTAAACGGATACCGAACGTTCAGCTGTTGAAAGTTCAGTAAAAAATTACCGAAACTGTAAAATGTTCTAAGTGTGTATGAGAAATTTGTTTCTCTATTGGGAATAGTAATAGAATAGAAAGGGAGAGAAAAGAAAGAAGAATAAATAAGTTTTATATTCAAATTAGATTTTTTCAAATGATCTTTTGTTTAAAATTTTATGCAGTTATAGGTACGGATAAGTTTTTTTGCACAAAACGGCAAAGCTGGATTGGTTTGAATAAAAAGAAAAAGCTCAGTTGAGGAGTGACGGTTGGTACGAGAGAACGATTCTCTTGTTGGTAGGGTTCTCAAATCAAATCCGGCTTAGCTTCCGTCGAAGAGAGCTTTTGTTCTTTTTTCCAACCGACAAATCTTCGGTAACCATAACGGACTGCCAGAGAGTTCCTTTGCATGGAAGGAATTCTTTTGGGACCTTTTTGTTCATTTTTAGTGTCCAAAAGAAACTAATTCGTTGTCGAGTAGCAGCAGGAACAAGGAAAAAGTTATCGAAATAACTCTCGAAGTTGAAAACGGTGTATAGCTGAGGACACGCGTTACCTTGATTCTTTTCAGGCTTATCTCTACTTTGCCTGAAAAGGAGAACGTGAATTTTCCTTCTTACTTAATTTCAATCCCAGATCAACCCTCTTCCTCTTTTTTTGAAAGGATCATTAAATGCTAAATCTTACAGAAAATTATAAATCTTAAGAAAATTTCAAAAGGTCCCAACTATTAATCGATTTCTAGTAGCCAATGGTCAACACACTCAAAGTCCTCTGAAACAAAGTTTTGTAAATAAGGTTTGATGTGTCGCAAGCTAGGTTTTGGAAAATTCAAATGGCCACTTCCCGAGAACTCACACCGGCAGGGCCACCCCAGCCCAGTGTTCGACACACTCAAATGTCCTCCGCGACAAAGTTTTGGAAAATCAGAGGTTTGAGTGTCGCAAGCCAGGTTTTGGTAAAATTTCAAATGGCCAATACGAGAACTCGACCCGCAGGGCCTCCCTAAGAGTCAGTATGGTCGGACACCCTCAGAATGTCCTCTGAAGACAAAGTTTTGCAAAAATAGGTTTATGCGTCGCAAGCCAGGTTTTGGTAAAGATTTGAAATGGCCTCTTTCCCGGAAACCTCGGATCCAGCAGGGCCCCGAAGTGGCCAGATGGTCAGGAATCCTAGAAGATTCCAAAGACCTAGTTTTGCAAAATATGAAGTTTGATATGTCGCAAGCCAGTTTTGGATAAGATTTGAGATGGCCACTTTTCCGGAGGAACTCGGATACGCAGGGCCTCTTTTAGTGACCAGTATAGTCAGAAATCCTTAAAATGTCTTCTGATGACCTAGTTTTGCTAAATCATGAAGTTTGATATGCCGCATCTATGTTTCGCATCTAAAAATATTGTTCCACCATCCCTGGACAGGTACTTACCCCATACTCCCACCTTGGAATCCAAAACTACGGACATTTTCAAATCACCAGTGCAGATCCACAAACTAGGAAATTTTGTGATCTATTGTAAAAACCGCATCAAAATCCGGAGTGTCGATGGAGTATCATAATTTTATATTTGATTTTTCTTTCTCAAGGGGTTGGGGACGCACGTGTTAAATCAACATTTACCAACACACATCTTCAACTTACCTTCCGAAATGAAAACCACGAGATAAATTCCAAAAATTCTCAAAATAACACCGTAACAACAAGTAAAACTCTCTTTTTTCACTGCGCTAAACGTTGTCTTAGGTCGAAATGACGTTTATTTGTTTGTTTTTTTTATGGGGGGGGGGGTGGGGGGGTCCCACAAGTTTTAGTCTTTAGAACAGAAATATGCCCCGATCAAAACTTTTTTCAATTGGAAGAGTATCATTTCAGAACAGAGAGAGAAATCAAATCATGTCCCAAACAGTTTTTCAAGTATGTCAGAACAAAATTAAAATCAAACAACTTCCTTTCAAAAATGCATCTTGATGACAAAAATGCTGGAACTGTACTTGCTTGCAAAGTTTTTCCAAGAAATTTACACGAAATTTTCGGATGATGATCGCGATCTAGATTATTTTTCATTCTTTCCTGCATCTTCAAATAACATTAGAGTTAGTCAGGTACATGTTCAAGACATTCTTGCTGGTTTGAATAATCTTGATGTTGCGAAAGGTGCGGGACCTGATGGAATCCCTCTAACATTTATGAAAAATCTGTACATTTGAGCTAACTTCGCCTTTATTTTGGCTCTTCAATTTGTCACTTTATTCAGGTCAGTTCCCTAAAATTTGGGAAAACTCATACTTAATACCTATTTATAACTCAGGAAAAATAAACCAATCTTCGCAATTACCGTGGAATTGCTATTATGTCTAGCATCCCAAAGCTTTTGAAGCTATCGTCAATAGCAAACTGTTTAGCCAAGTGCAAAATGTTATAACAAACTCGCAGCATGGATTTTTCAAAGGACGCTCAACTGCCACAAACTTGTTAGAATTCGTGAACTATTCATTAAACGCAATGGACAACATGGCCACCTGTCGAAGCGCTGTACACTGATTTTAGCAAGGCCTTTGACCGTATTGACATTCCTCTGTTACTCTACAAGTTAGGAAAAAAAGGATTTGAGGATCAATTTCTTATATGGATACATTCGTATTTAATAAATCGACAACAGGTAGTCAGTGTTAATGGGAAAAGTCACACCCTGTTCATGTATTACCTGAGTTCCTCAAGGCTCGCATCACGAAATATTGTTATTTGACATAGAACAAAAAAAGCTTACTAGAAATAAATGTTAAGAAATGTAACTTAATTACTCTCAGTAGAAAACGAAACACACCACAAATTACTGTTTCTATAGGAACTGAAATTGTTGAAAAATGCGAGTCAGAGATTAGGTGTTATTGTAGATTCTAAGCTTAATTTTATCGACCATATCCATGAAGCAACCAATATGCTAGTTTCATTAAACGTTTTGGTCAAAACTTTCATGACCCTTATACGATCAAAACATTGTACGTTGCATATGTCAGGTGTATTCTAGAGTATTGTAGTGTGATATGGTCTCCTTTTTGTACAAATTAGGTTGGACAGCATGTCCACTTCCGTCTTACGAAGCACGATGCACGAACATTCAAACTCATAAAGAACGAAGAGAATTTGCCATGATCTCTTTTGTTAACGATTGTATCACATCGATTTCCTCCCACTTATTAGTGTAGTCTAAATTTCCACCACCCCTCGCGGCATTTGAGGAATCGAACTTGTTTGCGTTAAATACCAATCAGGACAAACTATGCGAAATTTGGACCAATTAACCGAATGGTGTCTCTCTATAATCTGCATTCAATTGCCTTAACAATGTCACTTAGTAACCTAAGACATTATTTTATTTCTAGGCGATTTTAAGAAGATAGAACTAAGCGTAAATATGTAGTCTACGATCGGTTGACGCAATAAATCTATAGATATAAAAATGGATTTCTGTCTGTCTGTCTGTCTGTCTGTCTGACCCTAATAGGCTCGGAGACTACTGAACCGATCAGCGTGAAAATTGATGCAGTTTTTGGGGCCGGGGAAGGTTCTTAAGATAGTAAGAGACCCCTCCTTCTGAAAGGGGGGCTCCCATACAAAGAAACACATATTATGCATAACTCGAGAACTGATCAAGCAAAGGAATCCAAATTTTGCATGCGGAAGTTTTTGGAGGCAAGAAATGTTTCTATGGTAGTTTGAGACCCCTCCCTCTCTAGAAGGGAGGCTCCCATACAAATGAAACAGAAGTTTCTGCATATCTCAACAACTAATCACAAATGGAACCAAATTTGGCATGTGGGTTTTCGGTGGCGAAAAATGTTTCTATGGTAGTTCGAGACCCCTGCCCTCTCCTACAAGGGTTGCTGTCATACAAATGAAACTGAAATTTCTTCATAACTCTAGATCTAATAAGCAAATGAACCAAATTTGGCTTGCGGGATTTTAAAGGCAAGAAATGTTTCTACGGTGGTTCGAGACCCCTCCTCACTCTCTCTCTCTCTTTGGTAGGGGAGGCGGGGCTCCCATACAAATGAAACACAAGATTCTGCATAACTCAGAACTTATCAAGTAAATGGAACCAAATTTGGCAGGTAGAGGTTTTTGAAGGCAAGAAAATGTTTCTAAGGTAACTCAAGACCCCTCCGCCCTCTGTAGAGGGGCTCTCTTCTAAGCACAAATTTGTGCATAACTCGAGAACTAATCAAGCATATGGCACCAAATTTGGCATGTTGAGATTATGTTTCTGTCAAAGTATTGTATGGCTCTTGACTCTTTTTAGTTTATTATATTTTGTGTTTTTTTGTGAGTTTTATGTACAAACATACTTTTTTCTTCCGAAGCGCATGTACCACGGTAGGCAAATAGCCACGTATTTTTATTTCTCGAAAAAAGCAGCCCAAGGCTGACTATTTCTTAAGAAAATATGTTCAAAAATGTTGTGTTGCACTTCTTTGTCACCTATCCCGGTATCAAGCTATTGTCATAATTTAGTTACGTCAAAAAATATTTTGTTCCATCCATATTTTGATCCCGGCAGTTAGTGTTGTACTACCTTGAACGTTATCGTATTGGTTCTATTTTGACTATTCAAAAGAAAACATTGATGAAAATATCTTAACGAAGTGTTCCATGCCAATTTTTTATTTCAAATTTCTAACTTAAAAAGTCACCCTTATGCAAAATGAGGTAATCGCTCTAATGAAATATCACATTTGAAATGTTAACAGTGTCTTAACGATGGTTTTACACAGGAGATGTTTAAATACATATGTCCTTAATGTCCCATTCAAGTTCTATTTCTTTTGGTTTTTGTTTTTAATGTTTCGACAAAAAGTACATCCTTTATGGAAAGCAATTTAACCACCCTGATGAAATATCACATATAAAATGTTAACAATGATCTACGATGACACAGGAGATGTGTAAATACTATGGTCTTCACTATTCCATTCGAATTCTCAATTATTTTTCAAAGGATCACCATAGTAGAATAAAAGTGAGCAAACCCGAATGAAATATCATGAATCTCATATAGACAATGGCCTACGATTATGAAAGAGGTGTTAAAATAATATTGCCTTCAATTCCCATTCAAATTCTGATATTTCTTTTCATTTTTTTTTTTAATATTTTCGACAAAAGAGACCACTCTTACGAAAAATAAGTGGGCCACTCTAACGAAATATCACATATAACATGTTGACAGTGGCTCATGATTATTTAAGAGATGTTTCAATACAGTTAACTTCAATATTCTATTCAAATTCAATTTTTTTTTTAATTTTCATCAAAAAGGACCACCCTAGTGGAAAATAAGCGAACCACCCTAATAAAATTTCACACATAATATGCTAGTGGTTGCCAACAACGATGATGTACGATATTTTTCAATACTATTGCCATGAATATCTCAGCAGTTGAATTCAAATCATTCAAGTAAAATTGAATTCACTCCCCCATCTCAAAAATTGGCTAAGTCCCAGAAAGTCGATTTTTTGTCAATTTTTTTTTTTCGAGCTAACACCAGTTTTCGACGTTTCATGCATTTTTAAGACTTCTGGCCAAAAAAAATTTCGATTTCGTCAAACTTTGACCGCTTTTGGGGCCCACTTAACGAAGTCCGATTGAGCTCAAATTTAGCATGGGGACTTCTTTAGAGGAGACAAAACTTTTGAGCACTACTGTGTTTTGAATTTCGATAAGTCGGTTTTGGCTGGCACCCTTATATAGAAGTAATATATATTGCAACAAATATATATTAAATATATATATTTTGTCTTTAAAATATATATATAAATATATAAATAGACAAATATATAAATAATTTAATATATAAATAATATATTTTATATAAATAATATATTTTATATAAATAATATATTTTGTCTTTAAATATATATATTTTATATATATATATATGTATATATACAGGGGATGATCAAAAAGGAGAAGACTAGCAAAATTTTGTCCAGATTCAAAGTGATACAGTTCGGTGAATAATAAACCGTTTTTGATGAAACTAGAAGCGTTCGATTCTAGTTTTAGCGAATTTAATCAAAATTCGATTTGACTTCCGGGCACCGGAGATATCACGGATACTTTGAGGTTATGTCAAATGTGCTAATTTTCTGCAGCTCGTTATTTTTTATGTTACTTGAAAATCGGAAATATTATATTTTTCTCAGAAATAAGAATTCATAACAAGTCTGTCAGTGGTTAAAGATCGTGAATCGGCCCATAAACAACCGAGATATGACCTTATCCGTAAAATGTAGTTTTTTACCCTATTGCCTGACACTTCTTATGTTGAAAAACTCCTTTTTAATTTATCTGTAACTCTGCGTACCCTTAACCAAATTCGATGCAACTTTTTCCATACGATCACAAATGTATCCTAGTTTTTGGAAGAGTAGCGGACATTTCGTTATTTTCCGTAGTTCCGGATTCATTATCGGGAATCGTGAAGGAAGTACACTACCAGTGTAATGGCCAGAGTTAGAACTGTATCAAACCTGGCTTGCGACATATCAAACTTCATGATTTTACAAAACAATACCGCTGGTGGTCAACCTGAGAGTATTCTTTCACATTGGCCACACCTGGTGACGTTCCGGATTCCGGGTTCCCCCAGGGAAGTGGCCAGATTTCGAATGATGTCAAACCCTGGCTTGCGACACATCAAACTTCATGATTTTACAAAACAATACCTAAACTAAAAATAACTCAAAATTAATTGAAAAATAACTCAAAATTAATTTGGCGTACGGAACCATAGACCTGGCGGAATAGAACTCAAATTGGGTATTATTTTTTATCCGTGTACATGTTTGCATAGAAGAAGACAAAAGGTGACAGGATTGAGTGCTTGCGCATGGGACAAATCAAGGTTAAGTGCTGAAATGTGCAGTTCGAAATGCCATTAGAGCTTACGGAATTTCAACGGGGCCGTATAGTCGGTGCTCGAGAAGCCGGTGCTTCGATCGCTGAAACATGCAAACTGGTTGGTGTTGCCAGGGCCACAGTTTGCCGGATAATGTCGGAATATAAAAAACATGGAAAAACATCGCCTGATAAAAGTAGCTGTGGACGGAAGCAGAAGATGGATGACCGGCAGCAACGTTCGTTGAAGCGCATAGTCAAAGCAGACAGACGCATTAGTGCTGTTAAAGCAACTGCTGCTTTTAACAATGCGCTTCAAGAACCAGTTTCTACATCAACTGTCCGAAGGGAGCTGCACGACATGAATCTTTACGCTCGTGCGGCCATTTCTAAACCGCTAATAAAACCGCAAAACGCGGTAAACAGGAAGCCAGGATCATAAGGAATGGACGCCAGATCAATGGAACCAAGTTGTGTGGTCGGACGAATCATCTTTTACCTTGTTTCCAACTACAGGTCGAGTGTACGTATGGCGTACTCCTGGAGAAGCCTACAACCCTGGCTGCATTCTGCCAACCATTAAACATGGCGGGGGTCAGTTATGGTATGGGGTGCAATATCGTGGCATTCTCTTGGGCCTTTAGTTGCTATGAAGGGAAAAATAAAGGCCAAAGATTATCAAGAAATATTGGATGACCAGGTATTTTTTAGAAAACCTTCACAATATACTTAAAATAACACAATTGCCCAACAGGTGCTGCCAATGATGAAGACCATCTTTCCTGATGGCAGAGGAATCTACCAAGATGACAACGCTCCAATCCACACTGCTCAAATCATAAAGGCGTGGTACGAAGAGCATGACACAGACTTTCATCACCTTGGCCAATCAAGCACAGTCACCAGACCTCAACATTATCGAGCCACTTTGGTCTACATTAGAAGCACGCGTGAGAAGTGTATTTCCACCACCATCGTCTCTAAAAGCGTTAGAGAAGGTTTTGATCGATGAGTGGTATAAAATACCTATCGAAACAATCCGAAAATTGTACGATTCCATCCCTAGGCGTATCCTAGCCGTTTTGAATGCGAATGGTGGACCCACGCCTTATTAAACGCGATTTTCCTTTGCAACGATCTATCTAATCAAAATAACTGAATTATTGTTAGCATATCCGAACTTTTACATATTTTCGAAACTATGTTTGAATAATTTGCCATTGAATCCTGATGCCCACAATAGAAACCTCAGATTCGCCACCAGTGGTATTGGTTTGTAAAATCATGAAGTTTGATGTGTTGCTAGCCAGGTTGGACATCGTTCTAAATCCAGCCACTTCCCTGGGAGAACCCGGATCCCGGAGCGTCACCAGGTCTGACCAATGTGACCGAAAACTCTCAGGTTGAGCACCAGTAATCTTGATTTGTAAAATCATGAATTTGATGTGTCGCAATCCATAGTTTGGAATCGTTCTATATCTCGCCAATTCCCCGGGAGAACCCGGAATCCGCAACGTCACCAGGTGTGGCCAATGTGACCGAATACTCTCAGGTTGACCACCAGCGGTATTGTTTTGTAAAATCATGAAGTTTGATGTGTCGCAAGCCAGGGTTTGACATAATTCGAAATCTGGCTACTTCCCTGGGGGAACCCGGAATCCGGAACGTCACCAGGTGTGGCCAATGTGACCGAATACTCTCAGGATGACCACCAGCGGTATTGTTGTGTAAAATCATGAAGTTTGATGTGTCACAAGCCAGGGTTTGACATCATTCGAAATCTGGCCACTTCCCTGGGGAACCCGGAATCCGGAACGTCACCAGGTGTGGCCAATGTGAAAGAATACTCTCAGGTTGCCCACCAGCGGTATTGTTTTGTAAAATCATGAAGTTTGATATGTCGCAAGCCAGGTTTGATACAGTTCTAACTCTGGCCATTACACTGGTAGGGTACTTCCTTCACGATTCCCGATAATGAATCCGGAACTACGGAAAATAACGAAATGTCCGCTACTCTTCCAAAAACAAGGATACATTTGTAATCGTATGGAAAAAGTTGCATCTAATTTGGTTAAGGGTACGCAGAGTTACAGATAAATTAAAAAGGAGTTTTTCAACATAAGAAGTGTCAGGCAATAGGGTAAAAACTACATTTTACGGAAATGGCCATATCTCGGTTGTTTATGGGCCGATTCACGATCTTTAACCATTGAAAGACTTGTTATGAATTCTTATTTCTGAGAAAAATATAAAATTTCAGACCTCACAGTATCCGTGCTATCTCCGGTGCTTGGTAGTCAAATCAAATTTTGAATAAACATGCTGAAAATAAAGAATAAATTCCCCGTCGAACGCTTCTAGTTTCATCAAAAACGGTTTATTATTCACCGAACTGTATCACTTTGAATCTGGACAAAATTTTGCTAGTCTTCTCCTTTTTGTTCACCCCTTTAAAAAAAAAAAAAAATATAAAAAAAAAATGATCTATCTCCATTTATATCTATATCCCCTATATATATATATATATATATATATATATATATATATATATATATATATATATATATATATATATATATATATATATATATATATATATATATATATATATATATATATATATATATATATATATATATATATATATATATATATATATATATATATATATATATATATATATATATATATATATATATATATATATATATATATATATATATATATATATATATATATATATATATATATATATATATATATATATATATATATATATATATATATATATATATATGGTGTTTGGTTCCTTATTACGAATCTTTCAGGGGCTGAAAGAAGATCATATTTGATGAAAAAAATCATTCTACGCATATGGTCAAATCTCAGTTATTACAGAGTTATTGAACTTTTTTATTCCGGTGGTATGTTTGTTCTTAAACTTGATAAACTTGATCATTTTTTTAGACAGAACTGAGCCTCTTATCATGTCCTATGATTCGTTCTTTGATACCAAACATCTATCTCTTTTAGTTTTTGTGCAATTGCATTATTAGCACACGATGTTAGGTCTTCAATTGGCATCTTAAAAAACCACCCATTTCACCCCACTGTGCTATCGCGCAGTGGGGTGAAATGGGTGGTTTTTTAAGATGCCAATTTAAGAGTGAGTAACTGAAGAATCCCTCTCAAATGCTTAATGTTCTGAATTGGACTTTATAAGCAACTTATGCATTACTTAAAATTGTACAATATGCAAGCACTTATTTTTTATTTTACAGAGATAGCATATTCCTTTTTGATTACGATTAGACTGGGACTGTTTATGGGATATACCAATATTATTCAGCGATAGGAGCTCTCTCTTTTAATTGTAAATGACATTGATAATAATTCCGATAGCTTTCCCAGTACTCTGTTTAAAGTATAGTCGGTTACAGTTGTTTACAGATTCGTTATCAGCTGTACGCGTTGTTTGCGAGCAAACCGCAAAGAATGAGACCCACAGTATATGGAATTTTGACTAATTGGAGAGAGTTGTTAATTATCTGTGCTGTTTTACAATTCATAAACATCTAATGTTTTCGGCAAAGTTGTTGTACTGGGTAAAACCAATATGTGTGTCATTGGAACTGTACCGCTAGAGGCGCTGAATTTCATGTTACTCCAAATGGGTGGTATAGCACTTTGGGATTTGAGCTTGTTTGTTTCAACCTAGGATATCTCAACTCTAAGGACATTGTTACCTTCAGCTATATTGTTCAAGTGTCCAAGCCGTTACGCTTGGTGGTTGGCAAAGTTCAGATTAGTAAAATGGTGATGAGTAACATTTTGATCTTACTCACATTATTTGAATTTCATTATTTGAGGTTGCACAGTGAACGTTAGATCGATCTATAAAGACCCTTAGCCATTCAGCGGGTCTCCTTGTTGTAAGGATGCTATTGGGGCCACTCACAGAGTGTGATTGTGGTTTTTTATTGGGAAAACAAGGTAATTCATCTCAACGCTTGAGTACCAACTTGGACCTCTAACTCTACCCGGCGAACCACGACCCCTGATGCTCACTCGATCACTCGTGCATCGAACAACAGGCAACCGAAACAATAGACAAAACGCGACGCCGGATAGAAAAATATTGCGTAACAAAGTATTGACACAACCGATTCAACCCATGGTCGACGCAAACCTATTAAAAACAAACCCCATTAATATGGATACAATGGGTAACAATTACCTGCCCCTCTCGGCGTCCCTGAAAGCACTTACTACCTCACGGGCCGCCTGTACCCAACTCCGCATGTGTCCGTCCAGTTTCCAGTACATTCATTCATCCCTGCGCCTAGCTGAAGTATAACTACTTAAAAAGTCCTGAGAAATAGATAAATACTGGATATTGTCTTCAAAACTTGGTAGAAATAAACTGAAAAGAAACAAAATTGAGAACAAAGACATAAGTACAATCCTTGCAGTTCCCCGGATGTTTGCAGAGCTCAGCCACTTCTATGAAAATATACTAAGAGTTATTGTTGCCGGCTGTCGATCGTTGGTGATATCCATGTGTTGAACACTATTGGCTGAAATGAGCATTGAATGAGAATAGTGAGAACACTTCATTGAATAAATGACTATAATACTCAGTCCCTTATCAAGCTGAACCCCATTCGAGCTATATCCGATGAACTCAGTCGACTGTTAAATAATGAATGAATAATGAATAAATAGTCCTTTAATCCTGAAAGGCTACTGGTCCATACTGTTACTGTCACCCTCTATTGTTAGTGAGTACAAATAATATTTGAAGATTAATTATTGGTTTGATCTATAAACAAAGCTCATTTCTATATATCTCTTCCGCTCAGTTACTCTCAATGTATGCCTACCTAAGCAGTTCCTCCGCATCCCGCCACAACCCAACTATAAATTCACAATCCACCAATTCCATCTCACGAAAGACATTCCCACCGCCTAACATGCAAGTGAGCGGAATGTTACAACTTGAAAAATGGTAAAAGAAATCGATGAATCAATCCTCTCAGATTTATCGCTAATATGTTATTATCATAAATTTACAAGCTCACAACTGTATGCTAGTTTGTGATTTGAAAAGTCCAGAATGATGAACGAAAAGTCCGGACACTGATGCAACATGGCATCCGAACTTTGGATTTGGAAATTTGTGTCGCTTAACAAATCCTCAAACAAATGTGCAAAAGCTCGTTGGCCAATATTTAGTGTCAACCACTGGGTACGGGTGCTCTACTCCAAGTTCCCCTTCTTTCAACCTCACCTTCAGTTCAATTTACCCATTGAGTAGGATACATCACTATAGAAAATATTCTAATGGAGCACGAACCTTAGGTTACTAAATGTATGAAAAATACTCTATAACCTATTTAGTATTACATCTGAAAAATCCAAATTTGGCCAACACCCACCAATACTTGCGCTAAGTGAGAGTGAGCCAAAAAAGTCGTAGTCCTAAGCCGTTTGTGCTCATCAGGTACTCTTCGTGATAGAAAATGACAGAGAAAGACAGAGCCTGATAAAAAGTATACATTATCATGATCAGCAGGCCTTGCAAAATAACATCGTTTTCGAGTTTTCTCCATCGACAACAAAACTGTTGCATTTTAAGGAACAACAATGTATTAATTTGAGGAATTAGCAGACATCCATCTCTGCTACGGATTTGTTAATTGTGTTGCAACGGCTGCTCGCAGGGAATATGGTCGTAGATTTCCTGACCGTCGTCTGCCAAATGCAAGAAAGTAAATATTAATGTTGAGGTGTTCGTTTGCTGAAAATTATTGTGACACAGGTACCTTTTCATCGACGCATTGCCGTTTCCGGGAAGGTACATTATTTGCAATGCCACAGCGAGCCGAGCAACCGCAGCGGATATTGAGTCCGGCTATGGAGGAAAACATATTACGTATCGTCCACGAAGATCTTAAGACAAGCACCAGGCGAGTTGCGGCACAGCTGCCAGTCTCATACTGGAATGTTTGGAATGTTTTAAATCGGGAAAAGATGCATCCCTTCCATACTTTGCAGGTACAGGAGCTTCAGGCAGGAGACAGAATAAAGCGTCTGGAATTCTGTAGAATAATCAATGACAAAGTAGAAGAGGATGCATTTTTTATAGAAAACATTCTATGGTCCGATGAGCACATTTACGCGAGCGGGGTTTTTCAATACGCTCAATGACCATACTTGGGCTGTAGAAAATCCACGCGCAATTAAAGAAACGAGACCGCAGCGTCGGTTTTCGGTTAATTTTTGGGCCGGTATACTTAACCGGCAGCTTATCGGCCCATACATTTTTGAAGAAACTTTGACTAGCGCCAAGTACTTGGATTTTTTGAAAAACGATCTACCGATATTGCTGGAAAATGTACAGCTTAGAACGAGACGATGCTTGATTTTTCAACAGGACGGTGCGCCACCACATTCAACGAATGCAGTGAAGAATTTCCTGAACACCAACTTTTGCGAACCTTGGATTGGCCGGAACGGGCCAATTTGTTGGCCTCCACGAAGCCCGGAATTTGACACCAATGGATTTTTTCTTATGGGGTTACATGAAGGAAGAAATTTATTCCACTCCTATCACCACCCGAGAGGAGCTCATCGGAAGAGTGTTTCTTGCTTCGCGAAACGTACAAGAAAAAATGAACAGTATTAATTTGGTGCAAGAAACAAAAAGAAGAATAAACATGTGTATTCATGAAAATGGTGGGCATTTTGAACAATTACTGAAATAAAACCTTTAAAAGAACCAGTTATATTTTTCAAATGCGTCCACATCGTGCTCTTATGCTATATAGACCAGTATTGACTTCAAAAGTAGAGAGGTTACGGAATTTTGTTCAATATTACCAAGCGGAATGTTGACAATTGATCTAGGGAAGCGGTACCTATCTTGAGCTCAATAAGCAGAATTCCAGTGGAAATCGGTGATTATACACTGAATACCGAACACTAAGTACACAAGTTATTCACAATTTATTCGCCTACTTACCGTTAATCGTTTGGCGAACCAGCCCAGGAGGCTGAAAGCCACGATAATAAAGATATTGAAAAAAAAACCGTTAATCGTTTAGCAACATACAAAACATTCGATTCTGATAATTTTCTTCCAATTTAATACGGAAAAGTTGCCACTGCTATGTATTTATCTTAATAATATCACGAAAAACATTAATCCCATCTGTGTACATATGTTAATCGTACTGATTTTAATCAAGAAAAATTAGAAGTGGGTTATATCAGGAATATAAACGCGAGGTTCACGTAGGACCGCGTTGGTGTACACTCAGCGAAATAAACTTTCGATATTCATATGCTTGCATTATGATTATTTGCTACAAGAAATCGTTAGAATTTCATCAATTTACCTTATGAAATATAATGATGTTGAAAAAAAAAATTTGGAGCAACCTGGATTCGAACCTTGAACGTTGAGATTATGGGTATAGTGACTTGACCACTAGAATATATCAACACTTGTAGTCAGGAAAGCATAAAGGCGTACAATAACAACGTCGTGTGAAACAAAATCCATTTTTAAGTCAGCCTTATGAAATTCCAAAGCGTCGTTCATAAATTGAACCTTATGAAATTCTTAACATTATTTGGTTGAGTGTATAGTAAATAATGATATAATCTAATTTATACATATCGTAATACATATGGTTGGTTAATATTAAAATGTTTTTAATATTTTGCTTTGACCCGTCCCTTCAATTTTCTACAAACCGAGCCATTGTTTTTTTTTTTTTCAAAGAATCCAATATGTACTATTTTTGATAATATACAAAGCTTCACTAACAAAACGCGACACGAGACAAGACTCAACACTTATCGGTTGATCGATTATCGATTTTTACGACCCATTGCCACAGCAATAGGTCAAGCGGGGAAACTTGCAAAACTGTGCAACGCTTCCTTCTGGTTTGTAGATGAGCAAGTGCAGGCGATAATTTGCGAGCCAGACGCACAATCGCGAGAAAACGAGAAAGCTAAAAACACAACCTTACGTTCTGCTCAATCGAAATTGAATATCCCAATGAAATCATTTTGGTTCAAATCGTGTGCTTTATACTGGTGTTGATTGCATTGCCCACAACAAAGAGAGGCACGAGAATGCTAAACGAAACAAATTTCATTGGGGGGGGGGCCTCCCTTAAAAAACCAGGCACCGGCAACAAAGCAAAATAATTTTATAGCTGAGGGGTGTGGCTATCGCTGTAGTAACCATCGAATGAAACTAAATGAAATAAAAAGAAGAGGACCATTTGATCCATTTGTTACCCGTTTTTGAGGACCCGAAAAGGGAAACCATATTTTCAACTTGTTCATATGCAGATTTGTATGGGAGCAAAAGTGGGTCATTTTTAATTAAAAAATTTAACTACTTACACTAATTGCACTTAATTGAAATTTTAATCCGAAACATTTGTAAGTTTTTTCTGATCAAATGATGTATAAATAAAGAAATTCTGTTCAGTCAAACGAGAGTTATGGCCTAAACACAATGATAGCGGAACCTGAACGGTAACGGAAAACGGCAAAGCCCGATCTGTGTAAGCCTGCTTGTCGGAAAGAAAACAGGCTAAATCCAAGCTGATTCTAATTAGACATATCGAAGTCATTTGCAACAACTGTCAAACTTGCGTTTTTCCGTTCCGTTTCCGTTATCATTGTGTTTGGGCGGTTATTAGTGTTCAAAAACCTTTCACTTTTGCGTAACGCTCTCATTTTTCAAAATTTTGAAATGACACCCGGTATAGAAAAGAGAAACGTAGTCCTACGTTAAAAATATAAACAAGTTAACGCTCTCCACTACTACATCCAAAAATAAATTTCTCGCATGAAGTAGATCATTTGACAGCACTTCACGTGTGTGGGTAGCATGCATATAACCAAGACAAAATGAAAGGGTTTGTTTGTTATTCTTCCATGAGAATATTGACAACAAGACTCACCATAACGTTGGGCATAGAATGCTCTATGAATTGAACACGCAAACTAGTCTCCGAAACGTTTTTGTAGCTTTTAATTATATTCAAGACCTAATTTTATTTGCCATTAACCCATACACAAGAAATCATGTGCTTATTACCAAAAAAAAAAAACTGGCCGTACGTCAGGGTGTGAGGTGGCACTACTTAATGAGAGTGGTACTACCTTTAGAAAACTTTGAAACACACATGGAAAAGAACCTTATCAAAATTGCAGAAAGTAGCAATATATTTTTGATTCTTACAAAATCGCCTTAACAAATAGCCCCGCGATGCTAGAAATGTGAACTTTGTTAAAAACCATGTGCAAGGACTTGGTCATCTGGACAATATTAGTACAAAGCAGCAAGATCATATTTAACCAGGTTCTCAAAAGCTTAAACAAAAAGATGACATGGTTTCTAGCACTGCGTTGTGGGGAAGTTTGCAACTTATCTCATTAACACCCGAAAGGACTTGGTTACTTGGATAACATTGTCTTAGAACATAATTCTCTATTCGTCATTGTCTCGAGATATTGCATTAACAGAAACCTTAAAAAATCACTGGTACCACGTAGTGAGTGAATTTTACTCATCACCATTTTACTAATCTGAACTTTGCCAACCACCAAGCGTAACGGCTTGGACACTTGAACAATATAGCTGAAGGTAACAATGTCCTTAGAGTTGAGATATCCTAGGTTGAAACAAACAAGCTCAAATCCCAAAGTGCTATACCACCCATTTGGAGTAACATGAAATTCAGCGCCTCTAGCGGTACAGTTCCAATGACACACATATTGGTTTTACCCAGTACAACAACTTTGCCGAAAACATTAGATGTTTATGAATTGTAAAACAGCACAGATAATTAACAACTCTCTCCAATTAGTCAAAATTCCATATACTGTGGGTCTCATTCTTTGCGGTTTGCTCGCAAACAACGCGTACAGCTGATAACGAATCTGTAAACAACTGTAACCGACTATACTTTAAACAGAGTACTGGGAAAGCTATCGGAATTATTATCAATGTCATTTACAATTAAAAGAGAGAGCTCCTATCGCTGAATAATATTGGTATATCCCATAAACAGTCCCAGTCTAATCGTAATCAAAAAGGAATATGCTATCTCTGTAAAATAAACAATAAGTGCTTGCATATTGTACAATTTTAAGTAATGCATAAGTTGCTTATAAAGTCCAATTCAGAACATTAAGCATTTGAGAGGGATTCTTCAGTTACTCACTCTTAAACACGGTCTAGAATACCGGACCAGCAGTCCTCCGATGGTTGAATACCGAGCCTAGACATAGTTTGAAGCATCAGCGTGGTCTAATTCGTCACGAGCATGTGTCGTCTTTAGTCCATTTCCGTTCAAAAATTCTGCACCGAACAAACAGCGTTTTCAACATTTCTTGAAACTAAAAGTATCACTCAGACAAATTGAAACTAAACATGCAAAAAGAATAATTATTAAACTTGTCAAATACTCTTCTAAATTGTTCTCAAATTGATGCTGGAGCCTCGTAAATGCGTTTAAATTAACCGTCATCGGCATCGTTCTGCTTACAAACGCGCGCCAAACGGGAATGCTATACGATTCGTTCAAGTGTGCTGTGCGCGATATGCACGGGTCGAAATCGTTAGCACAGTGGGGTGAAATGGGTGGTTTTTTAAGATGCCAATTGAAGACCCAACATCGTGTGCTAATAATGCAATTGCACAAAAACTAAAAGAGATAGATGTTTGGTGTCAAAGAACGAATCATAGAACATGATAAGAAGCTCAGTTCTGTCTAAGAAAATGATCAAGTTTATCATGCATTTATTGGAAAAAATCTGCAAAACTATCCTAAAACTCACCAACTCCAATCTTTGTTACTCTTAAAATGTTACTTGTCTCGATCAACGGCACAACTTTATGATAACGATTTGAAGCAAATATTCTAAGCTTTGGAATGAACGTAAATTATTTACTCCTAAAAGCATAATCTTTGCGTTAGTGCTATTTATAGAATATATATATATATATATATATATATATATATATATATATATATATATATATATATATATATATATATATATATATATATATATATATATATATATATATATATATATATATATATATATATATATATATATATATATATATATATATATATATATATATATATATATATATATATATATATATATATATATATATATATATATATATATATATATATATATATATATATATATATATATATATATATATATATATATATATATATATATATATATATATATATATATATATATATATATATATATATATATATATATATATATATATATATATATATATATATATATATATATATATATATATATATATATATATATATATATATATATATATATATATATATATATATATATATATATATATATATATATATATATATATATATATATATATATATATATATATATATATATATATATATATATATATATATATATATATATATATATATATATATATATATATATATATATATATATATATATATATATATATATATATATATATATATATATATATATATATATATATATATATATATATATATATATATATATATATATATATATATATATATATATATATATATATATATATATATATATATATATATATATATATATATATATATATATATATATATATATATATATATATATATATATATATATATATATATATATATATATATATATATATATATATATATATATATATATATATATATATATATATATATATATATATATATATATATATATATATATATATATATATATATATATATACATATATATAAATGTATATATATATATAAAATAGATATATATATATATATATATATATATATATATATATATATATATATATATATATATATATATATATATATATATATATATATATATATATATATATATATATATATATATATATATATATATATATATATATATATATATATATATATATATATATATATATATATATATATAGAGAGAGAGAGAGAGAGAGAGAGAGAGAGAGAGAGAGAGAGAGAGATAGATGGAAAGAGAGAGAGCAAGAGAGAGAGAGAGAGTTCACGGTGAAAGTCATACAGACAAAAGAACTATACCCATATTGATTGGAAGGGATTTTCTATACCTATATTTTTTTGGTATTTTGTAATTATTTATTCATATTTGTTTCCATCAGCTAACCCGTTCATCCACAAATCAACAAACAGAGGAGTTTAATCGATAGGCCCAATCGATTGGTTCCATAACCCATATAAGACCCAATTATTCTAAACTGTTTAACACCCCGTTCACACTACAACGTATATTACGTGATATAGACTTTCTTGATATCAGTATCTATACATCTAGTTTTCAATGGAAATAATGTGCATGTCGTTTGTTATCAAGATACTCTATATCAAGTAATATAGGTTGTAGTGCGAACGGGGTGTAAATGTCTTAAACATAAACATGCAAACACTTTTTCTAAGATAATAAAATTTTGGGGTAGTGACAATTCATTACATACAACATACCTGAACTCATGGCAATCCTCAATAACAATATCATTCCGAAGCCAAACATAAGTGAAGGGGGTGTCGCACTCGATTCTAAACTGAAGCTCGGTTTCGTTTCCTTCAAAAGATGTAACAATAGGAGGTAAATGCTTGATAATAATGGGAGGCAATATATTTGAATCCTCAATTGCAGAAACTTGCGCAACCATTCCAGCTGTCTTTCCGGACCTGCTTTGTAATATGCAGCAATAATTAAATATACCGAATTCACTGCATTGTTTTATTATAAGAACAGAATTGTTGTGATTTGTAGCATGTGTTTCATCGTTTACATCTAGCATTTTATCATTTGAATAAACTTTCAATGATGTAAGTGATGAGGGTTGATATTGGCCAGCTAGGACAAGCATGTCTAATTGAGTGGAATGTTTCATAAGTTGGCGTTTTATTCTTATTGGTGCATTATCTGCGTTGGTCGAAGAATCAAAAACTTGTGAATTTACTACTACTATCAATTGTATAGTTGCTTCAACACGTCCATGATCATTTTCCACTGTGATTCTATAAAATCCTGAGTCTGAGGAGTATACGTTGGAGATATTCAAACATTTCGTGTTGAATGAATCAGTTATAATTATACGATGTGATGGGATGTTGATAGTTCCATTTTTATCCCACACAGACCAACATCTTAACTGGCTGTGTACTGTGCACGTAAGGCTCACCGATGCTCCTTCATTGATAATCTGGTTTTGTGGTATCGAATGGAATATTGGCGCCAAACTTATCTCGTCTCTAGACAGCATAGCAATACCGATACAATGTTTTAATAGAAAACTTTATGCTGAGTGGTGGTATAGATTCCTGAAAATGGATAAAAAATACAAATAAAAATCTAGTATATACTGAAATAAATTTAAAAAAGAACAAGAAAACATATGAAGTCAACCTAATTTTTTACACAAAATCTTAAATTTTTTGGTTATGTTATCTAACTTTCAGCCAAATTAGTTGGCTCGTCATCGTATAAATCTCTATTTTGAATTCTTTATTAGTTTCATAATCAAATCTTTAATTTGGCTATTTTTTTTGTCAAATGTCGGAAAAACATTTTCCAAGAAAAGCACCACCGAGTACTTGGCATCAATCTCCGTTTTCATTTTTTGCCGAAAATGTCTGTATACCAATTAAGTGTAATTATGGTAATTTATCTTTGTTGCTGAACTGAACGCACTTTAAATTACTGAAAATGTAATGAATGTTTATTAAAATGTTTAAAATGTACTTCAACTGTTTCTTAATTAAAGAATTCAATCACAGAAGTTCAGCAACTTTATTGCTGAATATGCGTGAAATAAGAATAAAAGAAATTGAGTGCAAAATATATAAAAAAATAAGTTAATAACTATATACAAAACCTGAACTAGTCCAACTATGGTGCGATCTGACTCTGCTTATATACAGCAATTCCATAAAATACCGATATAGTGGGTCTCAGAATTTCGTGAAAATTGGTAGTTTTGTTCCTTATCACAAAATATTACACATTTTTTTTTATTTTTTTTTATTTTGGGTGACCATTTCCATGTTAGGGCGGTTTCAAAAATCTTTTTTTTTTAGTTTTCCTGAAAATGACTTTTTTTTAAATAACTTTTGAATCACTGAACCGATTTCAAATGTCAGATCACCAAATAAAAGATAACACTGGTCGACAGAGATTTTTAGACCCAGAGCTTCATGCCAGTTTCCGTTAGCTTGGGTCCCACTCCTGAAATTCGTATTTTAACCTCATGCGATTTGCATTTTTCTTCACAAATTGGCATCAAAAATTGAATTGAATATTTGATATATTTTGAGAACCATGCCTCAGCTCAAATGTAAATGCTCCAGAAGCATTTTTTTTAAATTTCTCAGACTTAAACAAACAACTTTACAGAAAAATTGTGTCGATCCGACTCCACCAGAAAAAGTTCTGACCGTTGAAAGTTGTCAAAAAAACGAAAGGATGAGTTATGTCAGTGACATAACTGCAAAGTTGACGTAGGACTGCTTGTTGATGTGAAGAAATTGATGTCATCGAATTCATGAATTTCTACTATATTTTATTCAGTCTAAAGAACCATGAAACCCTGTGCAGTTGGTGTGTGAGGCTCCGGTTCTTCTTCCGCTATTGGTTCTTCACGAATAAAAACCCCCCTATTAATTTTTTTTTTTTTAATTCATCCCACCAATAGATTAGCTTTCTTATTATTTCTTTTCTACAAAAAAAAAACAAAAACAAAAAAAAAACACTTTATAAAAAAAAAAATTTTTTTTTCTCCCCGCTTATATAATTAATAAGAAAAAATAGAATACAACCCCAAAAAAAAAAAAAGAAAAAGTTTTTGTATACAAAAGAATATTCTTCATAAAAATATTTTTTTTTTTTTGTAGGTTTACTGGCTGGACTCTGAATAGAGTAGAAACCTCTACACCAGGCCTTTGATGATATCGTTGCGTAGATCCTTTCGAATCATTTTGCCAGCCGTACACGGAACATGTCGTCCAAGAAGACGCTGTTGCAAATGACTCGGAAGGAGCCACGTTTGAGCATTTTGAGTCCTTTCGTTTGATTTTTTTTCCATTGTCTCTTTGTTATTTTGATAGTCAGTGTCACGCTTACAGCTTAAATAATTTGTTTCGATATTCCTTGTCTTTTGTAGTCTAGTCCGTTGGTGTGTTATTTATTCGTTTTGAGATTTTTCCGAAGCAGTTTTCTCGAACCTAAAAATAAGAAGCCATAGTACTGTTCCTTGTGTGTTAGACTGATATAACTTAATTCCTTTTGAAGCATTTCACCAGCCGTGCAAGGATCATGTCGTCCATAGAGACGCTGTTGACACTGCCTCAAAAGGTGTTACATTTCCCAAGTTTGCTTCTCCTTTCTCTACATTATGTTCATGTCCACTGTTTTGTCTGGTGTCATTTCGTCTTACCTCTTCTGGTTCATTTATTTTTGTCTTATTATTTTCGTGTGTTCTACATCATTTAATTTTGTTCTTCCTATCCTTTCATTGTGTCTGTTATATTTGTCTGAAACCAACTCCTAGTCTTTTAATGTCATATAAGTTCACCCATCGCATAAGATAGTGCGTGGTGAGTCTCAATTATTTGTATTATTTTGCAATTTAGAAAAGTTAATTATAAAGTTCTTACCTTGATGATGTGCAAGTGTGTTGTTAGTTTTTACTCACCTATAACCTATGTTATTTCTTACAAGTTTCCGTTCCTTTGCGATCGTTTTTTAAATTGCCTCGATGGGATGTAATGTCCACTTCAGGTATGGTACCGCTCGCGATCATGGCATAGGGAAGAGAACAGGAAAAAGAGAGAAAGCATTAAAACCAGCAACATGCCATGCGCATGTGAGATTTTCATGGTGATATTCTCACAACGGCCGTTCAGAATGGTTCAACGGATGCGTATGAGAGATCATTTCCGATTAATTTCCACTTGTTTACTCAACTCCCTCACGTTTAGATATAGAAGACAAGAAACATCCCATGGCGTGCTACATTCTGGAACATCAGGGCAATGATCCCCCATCGCATCTTCAAGTGATCATTACAAGCTGTCCATTTGGTTCAGGCACTTTTGAACGTTGATGTGGCAGCCCACTCACACATGAAATCTGCCGCGACCGACTCGACAGAACGCGCCCATACCCCTTTCTGAACCGAAGGGCAGGGACAAAAATGAAAAAAACCCCATTAATAAACCCTTCGGGGCCGAATTTTTTCTTTTTTTCCCCCCCCCCTTTGCCCCCCAAAAAAACTCCCCCCTCCCCCCCCCCACCAAAAAAACACCCCCAAAAAAAAAGGGAAAAAAAACACAATACTTTTACACAAATATTCAGAACCCCACCAAAAAGGCAATTTCCCCCCTTTTTTTCCCAAACGCTTTTCTACAAAAAAGCCACCCAAATATGTCAAGCCACCGGCAACCAAAAAACCCCCAAACAATTTTATCGCTGTAGGCTCCATATTCAATCATCACCAACATACACCAATAATATACAATATGGATGAGTCGATATCACAAAATGCCGCAACGCTATTGGCCACTGTTGTATTGCCACCGTCAAGTGTTCTATGTTTGTTCTCACTGATCATCGACAAAGCGTTTTATGAAATAAACAATGCCATGCAATGCAAGTTTGTTAGCGACAGGTTGCACATAGCTTGGTGGAAAATATGTCCATTTGCTTCATTGCTGCACCCTGAATTCCTCGCCAAGTGAACTAACTGTTGGGTTTCTATTCCCACATTCTTACCTTGTCAAAGTGGCTAATTGGTTGCCATCAAGAGCCGCCGCGCTAGCGGTCCTGGTCTGTATCTCGATCTTGATGTGCACATTTTATTTTTGTGAGCCATCTGACTTTCGAACACTCATCTCTTACTCATCAACTAAATATCACTGTGAACAATCTCACACACACGTTCAATTTTTCATTGCGAATTGCTGTTGCTGTTTTGCCCACAACAAATGTTAGATTTTTCATCCAAGTTACGATCAACAGCGAGAAATAGAACAAAATCATGCGAAATTGTAACTATTACAATCTTACTTTTTTTATTTTGGGTGTAGAGCAAATTACGAACATCTTAACCTAACACCAAGTAGACCAGCTTGGACATTATCGTGTTGCAAAAAGTTCCACAGGCTGGAGCGGGAATCGAACCCTCAACTTCATGACAACAACCGCTTGAACGACGGGCGACGCCGCTAACCACTTGACCACGAAGATGATGTGGGCGATTGATTTGGCCATTTTCTCCGGGACGCGGCTTTTTCAACGCCATATTGAGCCGGTGCGTGGTAATGAAAATTTCGATGAGCTCAAGAGAAATTTCTATCAAACATACTCTTTAGTTGGCAACTTGATTTGATCGTCCTGAAAAGGACGGATTTTAGTTGATAACATGGTTCGCGATTGAAGTTTTCTTCAGTCTTCTTGGGCTGCAGGACACCACTCTGTGAAATGGTCACACCGGAGAAAAGTTTGTTCAGCTCCTCATCGTTGCTAATGGCTAGCTGCAGGTGACGTGGGATGATTCTGGTCTTCTTGTTTTCACGGGTGGCGTTTTCTACCACCGTGCTCCGCAGACAAGTCTGTCGCATACGAATGCACAGCGAGAACTGATGATTGCTCGGTCGCCCCCACATGTTTGAAATTCGCTGGCACGGTAACTGTGGCAGTATGAACCAATCAGAGCGAGGCGCAAACATGATGTCATTTTCGACCAATAGCGTTGTGCGTTTAGACATTTTTCTTTTAAGTACATTTTAATTAGTTTAAACAAACATTATGAATTAAGTTTGCAACAGGGATTCAGCGTTGATGTTCTACCTTGCGAATGAAATACTTATCGTAAAATGTCTGTGGGCCAGAGAGGAGATATTATCGTTCAAAGTCTCCAAACCCGCGCAACGCTTGCGATTTCAGAAATTTTAGAACGGCGCCCCTATACAGGAATAGAAAAGAGAGACGTAAGTCCTACGTCAAAACCTTAGTAATTTTGAATACTGAAACATTATTTTATTAAATATTTGGTATTTATCGTACAGAAATCGATGAAAATTCAGTATTGGCTGGGATTTACGAATTAAGTAGGCATTCAATGAGCAATCTCTTATAATAATTCAGTATAACTCTCTTCAAAAATCTGAATACTAGCCCTGAAAAGGGCCTTTTGCGTGAAATACATCATTTAATAGTTATTGGCATTCTGTCGGAATTCGGGGATCGTTGGCGCTACTATAAACGTAACCTAGATGGTTCTACTCCAAAAGAAAGACCGGTTTGTATGTATAGACATAGTAACTGCGGATTTTTAACACTCATCGTTGCGTCATATCTATATCATATCATCTGTATCATCTATATAATATATCATCATATGGCTACCATCTGGATCACACATGTTTCGCTCCTTGTGGTTGCGCCAACGGGCTGACTATGCATATTCCACGTGCTAGGGATAGCACACGACTGCATAACCAATAGCTGCCTAGCCAGCCGCTTGCAAGCAACAGCCAGCTGAGCCATCAGCTACCAGGCTGGTTGCTCGCCTGTGTATCCTCCTTCAGGATAATGGCAACCGCCAGCTGCCAATGCAATATTGGCCCATTATCGCTCTGCTCAGCTCCGAGGCTGCCGAGCGAATGAAGCAAATCCTACTACTACTACTGGAATGTATCTTTATTTCTTGCTTTAATTTTTGAATTTGATTTTAATTTTAATTGATTAGCCTGAGAACTCTATATCTTTGTTACTTAGTTTGTAGATTTTTAATTATAGTTTTGGTGGAGTTGTTTTACATGTCATATGGTTTTCCCTCTCATGAGTTTATTTAATTTTAAAATTTGATAACCTACCTAAGTACAATACTTCTTCTTCTTTAGCATTTCAAGCTTATTGCTTTCACAATAAGCTTATTGCTTGCTCTCAACTCAGTGTTCTAAATGCACTTCCACAGTTATTAATTGAGAGCTTTCGATGTCAAGTACCATTTTTGCATTAGTATCATTGTGTGGCAAGTACAATCATACGCTATATGCCCAGGGAGTCGAGAAATTTTTCTTTACGAAAAATTCCTAGACCAGACCGGGAATCGAATCCCAGCCACCTCCAGCATGGTATTGCTTTGTAGCTGCGCCTTTACCGACTGAGCTAAGGGAGGACCCCCTAACTACAATAACTTATGCCAAATTAACCAGCTGTCTGATGATCGGATAGGGTGACCTCAGGTAGGATTCTCTGAACCTTTCCAAGATTATGTCTTTTCTCTCGCCGAGGGTCTGAAGACCAGCCAGGCGATGGATCTCGAAATTTCTTGTTCTCGGAGGACAGTTCAGAATCATCCGAAGGATTTTATTCTGAACTATCTGCAGTTTCCGATGGTGGAAATTTGCGCAACTCTCCCAGATTGGCAAACCGTACTTGACCACGAGAAGAATGATCAGTTCATGAACTGCCAGTTTGTTCTTGGTCGATAGAGTGGACTTTCTATTGATCAGCGGGTACAGATATCTTAACAAAGTACTTCATCTCGATCTTGATGTGCACATTTTATTTTTGTGAGCCATCTTACTTTCGAACACTCATCTCTTACTCATCAACTAAATTTCACTGCGAACAATATCACGCACACGTTCAATTTTTCATTGCGAATTGCTGTTGCTGTTTTGCCCACAACAAATGTTAGATTTTTCATCCAACTTACGATCAATAGCAAAAATGGAACAAGATCAAGCTAAATTGTATAACAATCTTACTTTTTTAGTTTGGGTGTAGAGCGAATTACGAAGAACTTAACCTAACACCAAGTAGACCAGTTAAGACATTTTTGTTTTGCAAAAAGTTCCACTGGCTGGAGCGGGAATCGAACCCTCAACTTCATGACAACAACCGCTTGAACGACGGGCGACGCCGCTAACCACTTGACCACGAAGATGATGTGGGCGATTGATTTGGCCATTTTCTCCGGGACGCGGCAGTTTAAGCAACGCCATGTTGAGCCGGTGCGTGGTAATGAACATTTCGATGGGCTCAAGAGAAATTTCAATCAAACATACTCTTTAATCGGTAAATTGATTTGGTCGTCCTGAAAAGGACAGATTTTAGTTGTTTACGGAGGGATGATTTACGTCAGCGTCGACGTCGGGCTTCTTCCGCTTGCCTCGTCTAGCGGACGTACCAGCCACGTCAGGCGCCACATCAGCGTCTACTCGATTTCCAGCATCAGGGCCAAAAACTCGGAACATCTCGGAAAAGCGCTTTTTTATCACGAGAGCGGGATACACACGTCTGAACGTGTCGATGATCCAATAACGAATGATTACTATTCTTCTTCTTCATTGTTTTAACGGGAATGCCAGGCCTGTTTTATATAATGGCATATATCATAACATGACAAGAAGGGGGTTCTCAACGAAGGCAATGCAAATCAAATTTTATAAAAGGGGCGGGCCACAGTTGTTAGGCCAGACAGCAGCGTGGAAATAAAATCATTAGTTTTCATTAGAGCAACAGGGGTTTCGGAGGTTAAATTCGCATCTTTTCTACTCAGGCAACAGAAAAACGGCCCTTGTCAGGGCCTCAGAACCCTATCCCAAGAGAGTTGAGATTTAGACACACTTGCTTCTGAAACTGCATAACAATAGTAACAATACAAACAATAGTTTGTAAATATTGGCCAGAAAAATTATAACTCACATTTTGAAACTACCTGCAACTAACCTAATCTATTATCTGCACCTAATCCACTATGAACCTATGTACAACAAGAACTACAATGAAGCTAACCTACCCCCTACACTGAATATGTGAAACACATAATTGGTCTGCCGTGCTGCAGTTCCGCTCAAATTAACTGTTAGTATTTCGTTTGTTGAATGTACAACGTGCTTGCTAGTTTTAACATGGCAAATAGAGATTTATATACGGATACTAATAAAAAATGTTGCTCATTTTCTCCAGAACGTGGCTTTTCAAGCAACGCCATGTTGAGTCGGTGCGTGGTAATGAACATTTCAATGAGCTCAAGAGAAATTTCAATCAAACATACTCTTTAGTTGGCAAATTTATTTGTTCGTCCTGAAAATACAGGGTTTTAGTTGTTAACGGAGGGAACATGGTTCGCGATTGAAATTTTCTTCTCGGTCTTCCTGGGCAGCAGGATGGCCTGAGTGTTTGGCAGCACATAATACTACGATAAAAATTGACATTTGCAACGTCCTTCACTCGAGAGTGTACACACTGAACATTGACCATAGAACGAATTACAACGAACAACTTAACCTAACACCCAGTGGATTAAACTGGACATTTTCGCTTTGCAAAAAAGTTCCACAGGCTGGAGCGGGAATCGAACCCTCACTTCATGGCAATGAACGACGGGCGACACCGCTAACCACTTGACCACGAAGATGATGTGGGCGATTGACTTGGCCATTTTCTCCGGGACGCGGCTTTTTCAATGCCATATTGAGCCGGTGCGTGGTAATGAAAATTTCGATAAGCTCAAGAGAAATTTCTATCAAACATACTCTTTAGTTGGCAACTTGATTTGATCGTCCTGAAAAGGACGGATTTTAGTTGATAAAATGGTTCGCGATTGAAATTTTCTTCGGTCTTCTTGGGCTGCAGGACACCACTCTGTGAAATGGTCACACCGGAGAAAAGTTTGTTCAGCTCCTCGTCGTTGCGGATGGCTAGCTGCAGGTGACGTGGATGATTCTTCTTGGTCTGGTCTTCTTGTTTCCACGGGCGGCGTTTTCTACCACCGTGCTTCGCAAATACGTTTGTCGCATGCGGATGCACAGCGAGAACTGATGATTGGTCGGTCGTCCCCACATGTTTGAAATTCGCTGGCACGGTAACTGTGGCAGCATGAACCAATCAGAGCGAGGCGCAAACATGATGTCATTTTCGACCAATAGCGTTGTGCGTTTAGACATTTTTCTTTTAAGTACATTTTAATTAGTTTAAACAAACATTATGAATTAAGTTTGCAACAGGGATTCGGCGTTGATGTTCTACCTTGCGAATGAAATACTTATCGTAAAATTTCTGTGGGCCAGAGAGGAGATATTATCGTTCAAAGTCTCCAAACCCGCGTAACGCTTGCGATTTCAGAAATTTTAGAACGGCTCCCCTATACAGGAATAGAAAAGAGAGACGTAAGTCCTACGTCAAAACAGCAAAGTACAGTGAACCCACCGACATGTGCGGATTCCCTTGATGTAGTTGTTTCATCATAGAATATCTCGTGATCCTTCGTATATAGGAAGTTACTTCCTCCAGCAAAGTTGTTCAATAGACCAAGGTTTTCAGGATGGCAAACTTAAAAGTTCAGAAACTTACTACGCGGCGCTATTGTGCATTTAAACTTACTTTATAACCTGAACGTTAGAGATCCTTGACATATAGCAACTTGGTGTCTTCGACAAAGATGCTTGGTTGAGTGAGGCCTTTCGGATGGTGTTAACATTACTTCAGATCTCCTTTGCTACGTGGCACTAGCGTGAATGTGAAATTAAATGTGTATTACCTGTATTTTGAGATCTAGATCGTGTATAAATTTACTGTTTTCAGGAAAGTTAGTTGCAAATTTTATGCTTCCAGACGCTTGACTCAACAGTTCAGAATTATCTCACTCCGTGGCGCTAGTGTGCTTGTAAACTTACTGTATAATCTGGATCTCGTGATTATTGAGAAATAGCAAGATGAGATCTCCAAAAAAGATGTTCGAGGGATCAGAGCTTTTTGAATGGTGTCCACATTAGATCAGAATTCGTCTGCTACGCGGTGCTAGTGTTCATTGGAACTTTTTGTAATATCTGTATTTTGATTTCTAGATCGTGTATGAATTCAATGTTTTCAGGAAATTTATTCGAGTAATCATGGTGTCTGCGAGCAGTTGAATCGAACGCATGCCAGCAGCCGAAATACAACTTACTGAGATTTAGCGGTACCACTATGCTACCAACCGGGTTTGAATATAAGGCAGCGCTAGTTAGCCGGTTGGTCGTGGTCACTCACCAATACCTTGGGGGAACGCGGAGAGTGGGAGAGAATTGTCGGGATAGCGTAGAAAGTAATTATACTATTAGAAGGTAAACAAAAAAAACTAGGTCAGTAGGTCAGACAGTGTGAAAGGTAGCAAACGTAGCGTTAGATCACCCGAGGCGAACTCCGAGAAATTTATGTTTAGTTTTTTAAGAATAAATGTAGTCTAGTTTGTTGAATAAATGTGGTGTATATTAGTGAATAAAGTTGTGTATTAGAAGAATAATAAAGTGTGGATTGAACTAGACCAGTGTGTATGTATTTATGTGCTGAAAGGTCCTTTGATGACAATTTTTGGTAGAGACGAAAGGTACGTACCAGGCAGTGGAACACCATAAAAAGTGGTTGGGAGACACCCGAACATAATTTGGTCCTTCGATCCGAACTGCCGGAGGACTAGTGATCGGTCAGATTTCGACGATTCGGCCAAGGAAAAGGCAAATTGCGCTTCCGAACTAGCTGCAATGGCTGCAATACGCCAGCCTCGTACCGCACAAAGGGCGTGTCGCCATCCTTAAAGTTTTCAAAAGATTTGATCGCCATCGTATCAAGTGAATAAGCCGCCAAGCAATAAGGAGCCATCAACAATTCAATTCATTGCAACATCGCCATCGTGTGCTGTGAGGAGGGAGAACACTCTGCAACAAATTGTCCCAGATTCAGACCTGTACTAAGGCTGGGGATAATTTTGGAGATTGTAGACAACCAGAGCGTTTCGTATCATTTTGGTACGTAAGAACGAGTATATGTCCACCGAAGTGTTGATAACGTTCATCTCTCGATTATGTTGCTTTCTCCATTCATCGTCATCTCGTACGTGGTGATCAAAGTGGTGAATCAGTTCGCGAAGAACTTAGTTTCGGGCACCATTTGATTTCGATGTTGGATGAAGACGATGACGTTTTGACACTGGCGTGACGGAACGTATTGACGAATTAGCTACGTGACAGCTTTCGTGCATGGGCATCGCACAACGATAATCGTGGCCAGGTAAATACAAAAATTACAGTATATACTCAGCCGAAGCTGGATTTTATTGATACCTCACCAAATAAAAACAAGTTTTGATGCAATTTGGACTGCCTGAGTTATGCTTCATTTACGTACGCAAGCCCTGAGGTTCTGTTAGTTTTCGGCATTTCATCTGAGCTCCGCGACGTTCTGCGCCATTTGTAGTTCTCCAGGTGAGACTAAGTATATGTCCTGCCGAAGCAGGCCATCTTGTGATACTACATCTTGATTTCCTTCTCGTTGCACTGACTGATAACCGAATCATGATCAACTTGTTCGCTACCGTACATTGAGGCAATTTTGATAGCGCTTCATTTTGGAATCTTGCATTGATTAATAACAACGAAATCTACTTGTGCGCTACCGTACATTGACGTAATTTGTAACATACTAGAACAAGCTGTTGTTTTACTGGTGAGACGAACAGTATATGTGCAGCCGAAGCTCCAACACTGCATTCTACATTCGCGCTCTTTCACTTTCACGATTCACTGACTTGAACTTGAATTTGAGGTTGTGGATTTCCCGTTAGAACTGCTGCCTTCTGGCTTCGTGGCGCCACTGTTTCTTCTCCCAGGTGAGTTGAACAGCTACTACGATGCCAAATCCTTTTTGATGGATAAGGCTCAAGGATTTCAAGTTGAAGCTGCTCTAAACCAATCAACACAGGGTTCTGACGCCAGTGTTCATAACACAATGTTCGTTTGCCGTAAATTAAGCTCCAGACTTTCGACGGAAATATCGACGACTGGCTTAGTTTCAGGGATCTCTACTCTTTCCTGATTCACGAGAAAGCAGATCTTCCTGAAGTGGAAAAATTCCACTACCTCAAGGGCTGCTTAACCGGCGAAGCTAAGGCACTAGTGGAGCCACTGAAGATCACCAGCAATAACTACATGATTGCTTGGGAGTCGTTGCTAATACTGTATTTATTTGTGCGTCAATCCATTGTAGACCAGTTTTGCTTTACAAATAGTACTTAATGTCTAATTTGTTATATCTAACCGCGAAAAGAAAATTTTCCTAACTTTTTTTTTATTCATTGTCACATCTATTATATCGCAATACTTATTATAACAGGACATCATTCTATTTAAAGGCCCATTCTTTGCATAGTTTGTTCTTTGACTGTTTATGTAAAACAATTGTCTATTTCTTAGAAAGCGGGAGTGAGCATAGAAATTAAGATTTTCTAAAATCTCTTGTGTGTTTATTCTTTGCATAATAACATCATTCTTGATTTCTATCATTGCAAATTCTCTTCTCTTTTTAAGCCCATCTAAACTAATCAACATACATCGTGACTCATAAGACGGCATAGGTAAAGTCGTCCAACCTAACTTTCGCGGGGCAAATAACAAAAATTGTTTTTGAACTGACTCTATACAGCTTACATGTGTATCTTGATATGGAGACCAGACTATGCTACAATATTCAGAAGGGGTCTCACATATGTTATATACAGCGTTTTGATTGTGTATGGATGATTGAAGTTCAAGCTGAACCTTTTGATAAACCCGGAGAGCATGTTGCTTTTTTTATAAATGATATTATTGTAATGTTCAGCAAAAGTTAATTTAGAATCGAGTATAGCACCTAAGTCTCTAATTTGACTGCATCTTTCTACAGTTTTCTGACCAAGAGTAATAGCTTTTTGCAATGTGTGTGTGTTTTCTGGTAAACGAAATGGAATTGCATTTTTTTACATTAAGTTCTAACAGATTTTTTTCTTACACCAAATGTAAAAATTGTCAATTTCGTGTTAAAATAATTCAAGGTCGGATGTATCACATATCTCCATGAAAAGTTTCATGTCGTCTGCATATATTGAAACACGAAGGAAACTCAAAATGTGTTCTATATCATTAATAAATAAAATAAATAATAATGGACCAAGATGAGACCCTTGTGGCACGCCTCAAGTGACGAACGTTCACAATTGTTGAAAGTTTTCCCTCAAATCTTACTCTTTGCGTTCTCTGAATCAAGTAAGACTCAATCCATTTTAGTAGCCCAGGATTGAATCCCAACTTGGATAGTTTAAAAAGCAACAGTGGAATATCAACTCTGTCAAATGCTTTACTAAAATCGGTATATGGCGCTTCAACACAATTTCCTTTATCCATTACGTTCAAAGAATAAGTAACAAATTGTATCAAATTAATGGCTGTTGACCGTCCTTCAACAAAACCATGCTGTTTATTAGAAATTAAAGTCTTCACCTGCGAAAATATATTATCATTTATGATAGATTCAAAAAAGTTTCGGGATAGCAAGGTAATAAAGCAACCCCACGATAATTTTTAATATCAGATTTTCAACCACTTTAAAAAATTGGGATCAAAAAAGATTCCTTCCAAACAGCAGGAAGAACGCTGGACTCCAATGATGAATTAAACAACCAAAATAAAGGTTTAACTATCTCCTTTGAAAGAGATTTTAAAAATATGAGTGGTAAGCCGTCTGGTCCAACACCCTTCGTAGTATCCAAAGTTTCAAGAGCATGTAAAGATTTCCCTGACAGATAAATTATCAACTGAAATGTCCGTCATTGGCTCGGGAAATTGTAAGAAATACTGCAAGTCACGCTCATTATCGTCATGAGAAGTATAGATGTCCTGGAAGAAATCAGCGAATAAGTTGCTAATGTCATTTGTTGTGTTACCGGACCTGTTGTCTAAATGCATTTTTGACGGAAAGTTCTTAGACTTACGTTTTTCTTTAACATAGCTTAAAAAAGATTTAGGGTCTGACTTAATATTATTCTCAACCCGGGTGTTATGCTCTTCATATGCATTTTTTAATTCTAAACTCAGTTGATCGCATATGGCCAGATAAATCGCCCAGCTTTCAGCAGTTTTATTGCTTTTGTATGCTTTTTATGAGCTTTTTGTTTCCTATTTTTGAGATTAGTAACCAGTCTATTATACCATACTGGGGATTTGAGACTGAATTTTCTCTTTAGTTTCATAGGCACTGCTTGTTCTAAAATATCATACACAATTTGGTAGAACGGATCCACTGCTTGACCTACATCATGATCACGTAATAAAGTTTGCCAGTCAATACAATTCAATTTTTCTTTGATAAGTACATAATTAAAACCTACTGAAATCATAGTATGGTTCGGACAAATGATTATCTATCAATGTGGTTTAGTCGTGCACGAATATGGAGTATTCGATTGCAGTGTGGAGCACTTCATTTTTCAAAAGAGGGGTAGGTGACTCTGATACAAAAAAGTCTTCGGTCATATTAGTGAACATCAAATCTAAGTAGCAATTGTTCTGATTTTTCACGTGATTTACTTGATTGAGCCCGATTTCAGAACTTTTTGTCAAATAGAGTACGGAGCGTTTCATTTTCCCCTGCAATCGGTATCAAAAGGGACTCATTTTCATTGTCAATAATAAAATTAGCTGCTTTTCTGGTTAAAATCTGCCGTAAATGTGAACACATTTGTTTCGGGCTCAAACTTTGAAATTATACTACCGGCAATACTAAAAAATAGTTCAAAAGAATCTTTTCTCGCATATTCTGGAGGAAAATAAACTGCTACAAAAATATGAACTTGTTCTCCAATAAGACATTGGGCCCAAACATGGTCAAATTCTTTACATTTGCAAGATTCAATTTGTTCGCAATCATAATCAACACTAACTGCTATAAGAACACCTCCACCACATTTTTTGTTGGATAAAAATTTACCGCGATCATCCCCAAAAACATTAAAACGATCACCGAAAACTTCTTCATTGTTAACGCTAATGTCCCAACTCGTTTCTGTTCCTAAAATCACAGGAAAGCTACATGCTGCCACTTGCTTATAAATTTCATTAACTTTAACGGCACTTTTCATCATGTTGAAGTTCTGCTTGTCCGCTTGTAACTCTTTACTTTTAATGTTATTAGCATGCTGCAATGTCTGTGACCGATCTAAATAATTTAAACTAATTACCTCTCCTTCCTCATGTTGAGAGCTCGTCAAATCCATAAAATCGTCGGATACTTCCTCTGCAGAGAGCGTTAATTTGGACGAAAAAACGAATGTCTATGTGCACACGCTTCGCACGATGTTAAACGGTTTCCTGGAGGCGGTGGGGTAAATGGGCCTGGATGCGGTTGCGGTAGTTGATGATCAACCGGGTATGGGTTTAATGTCTCACCACGTCGAAATCCGATCCAACGCGGGGTTTCTACCGAAGGGGGCCTGGAAAATGCCACCTTTGCTGCTGCAAGTAGATCCCTATCCATTGGAAGAACTGCTGGGTGACTATTTTGATGACCGATATGATTTGTGTAATTTGTTTCCTTCGCTTTATTGCCTTATCTCTGGCCTTCTGCTGCTGAACATGACGTTGCTTTCGTAGATCATATTCGTTCCAGTTCGGGCGCCAAATTCTTTTCGACCCTAGTGTGCGCCATCCTTCTTGGAGTTCATTTTCTACCTGCGCGCCAGCGTTAGCTGTATTCAATTCGTTCATAAGGCTAGGGGTGACACCGCTGGTGCCAATCGATCAGCGCTAATATTGCTGTCCAAAGTGTTAATTGCACTAGCAAGCGGTTTTACTTCATTAAAAATATCACCAACTGTAATGGCTATATTTTTTACTTCATTCAAAGCATCACGCGTTTGAACAGATGCGTTAGCAGTGTGTTGATTACAATGAGCGGCCATGTCCATGGTTACGCCGCTCAAGGTTTGGACTTCGTTGCAGATTTTTTTCAGTTCTCTGGTCAAATCATTTGTAAGGTCTTTCACGTACTCCGTAATGCGATTTCTCGTGGTTTCCATTGAAATATTTAACAGCGACGTCAAATGGTTTTTTATTGCCACAAGCTCATCGGACTTATTGACCGAGTTATTCTCGAAATCGCGCGATATTGACGACACAGCGTTTTCAACTGACGACGATGTATTTTCGTTTACATACGTCACCGATTCTTTAAGCTGGACCTCAATATTATCAAACAACACGTCTATTGTACTAAGCTTTTTGAGCGCTTTGAGGTCAGCAGCTACTTGAAGATTGGCATCCGTTTGAGATTTAATTGAATCCATAATCCGCTCCTGCTGACAAAGCACCTTGCGTGTGTCGATTCCTGTTTTTAGATGATGTTGACAATCGGAACACAGAGGTATCATATACAATGATAATAACTGCTCCTGATGCCGTTGAACGCCTATGCAAGCCGCGTGATAACATTTGTCACAAAATTCACACTTCCACATGAAGCGATCGTTACTGATATTGCACGACGTAACACTGCAATTCATAATGATGACCTTAACTTTTTCGGGTCTTGCGCGCGGCGTAAAAAAATATTGTAAAAATTAAATACGGAGGTCGTAGAAAATGCGACTGCACTCGGTGACGAACCGGGGGGATAAGTTGTGGGCTTGTGCAATGATTGTGTTGGCAATAACGATGGAAATCCCTTTAATTTTGAATGAAACAGCATTAATTTAAAAAAAACTTAGATTTTTTAGATTCGTACCTGTCGCACCCCTCAAGACTTTATTCCGTATATGCATTTCGTTCGCTCGGCCATAAATGGCGTAGGTAAAAATTATTCTCTTTCCTTCCTTTCGATTTCAATATTTCTTTAATATTTCAATGGTATACTGATTTTCTGTTAATAGCAAATCGTCATTGAAATACGTCCAACATTTTAATATTCAATCTTTAATCTTCTACTAAGGCAGGAAGCAATTCACGGATTGCTCAGAAAATCTAAAACTAATCAATAAATCGACTAGCGTCTTACAAACATCGGCACATCGGTAAACATTGAAAACATGCACATTCACAGACAACTGTAAGACTGTATTTGTTACTGAGTTGTTTTTCTAAATCTACATTTTTTTTAATTGATTGAAATTATTTTTTAACACAAAAACTTGTTGCAACTGCAATTTATTTTACTAAGAATTTGTTTTTGGAAACAACAACCAGAATTGTTAAAGCTACAAATAAAAAGTATTGAATTCAATAATAAAAATATTTGAAAGTACAAAACATTTCAATATTTTTTTTTTTTAATTTAAAGAGGTCTATTTTCTTTAAGTGTTATATCATTATTAATCATTTTCTATTTAAATCTTTTATAACTATCCCATTACCGGAATATGGTTCAGGAAATCCGGTTTTTCCTGAGAAAAATTTTATATGACAATTTTCAGAAAGTGGTTAATTTTCTGAATCTAAAACTGCTAAAATATTCCCAATCGGTTGGATATTTCCATAGTAATGATAATTTTAGTTCACTGGGTAAAAATGTTCCGTACCGGCCTTTTAAAAGTGTTTTTTTTTCACATACAACTGTTAAGGGACTATGATGAGAGATGAACCAGCTCGAGGCTGTAAATCTCGATAAGTCTGGGTGATCTGACCAAATTCAACACTCGATACAAAATTAAAAAAAAAAAAAAGTACGGAGAAAATCTACGAGGGGGGAGAGGGAGGTCTGCGATTTTCATAAAAGAGTCTACGTGGTTTATGACGTTTTCTTCTTTTTTAGCATTTCAAGCTTATTGCTTTCACAATTAATTTATTGCTTGCTCTCAACTTAGTGTTCTCAATGCACTTCCACAGTTATTAATTAAGAGCTTTCGATGCCAGGTACAATTTTTGCATTAGTATTATGGTGTGGCAAGTACAATCATACGCTATGCTCAGGCAGTCGAGAAATTTTCCTTTACGAAAAATGCCTAGACCAGACCGAGAATCGAACCCAGCCACCTCCAGCATGGAGTTGGTTTGTAGCTGCGCCTTTACCGACTGAGCTAAGGGAGGACGTGGTTTATGAACAGGCCTTAATAAATGAACAAAAAAAAACATAGCTCAAAAACAAAATATTTTGTTGCGATTCACTACAAGGCAACCCCCCCACAACATGACAGATTGACTTAGTTTCGTGTAACCATTTGTAAATCGTAGATGTCGCCCCGCAACGTAAACATTGGGGTCGTCCTTGGTAGATGCACCTATGTTTCTATTCGGAGGAGTATGTTTTTGTTGCGTCATGAGTGGTTGCAAAACAACAAGCAAGCGTAGCATATCAAAAGAGTCTATTTTTATATTCATGATATAATTTCAGCTATCAGTAATTTAAATATTGAAATAAATATATCACGGTACTTTCCTCTGAGCAAAAGTACAATCGCAGCGTTTCGAAAGTGTTACATCGCGTTGTAGTTTGTGAACATTACGTCACGCGGTGTATTGTATCCAGTAAATCTGAGAATAATTGAAAGCTATTGATTGGCCATAGAAACCGTTTAAACAATGTTTTTTTTTTGCTTTTTTTACTGAGGTACCTCCTGAAAAAGATTTACATTTACGTTGGGAGGAAGCGGATGTCAAAATACATACATGTATAATATTTACTATCTTTTTACGCGAGGGAGAGCGGGAATTGAAAATGGCACAGAATTGATACAGAGTTTCAATTAAATGTATGGGAGATATGTCGAAGAACTCTGTGAACTCTGAGTTAAATACCTACTAGGGAAGGTCCATTAATTATGTCATGCAGTAGGGGGGGAGGGGGGGTTCGAGAAAACGTGACGATCCATACAAAAAAATTTGAATGTCCATACAAAAAACGTGACCGGGGGGGGGGGGGGGGTTACAAAAAGTCAATTTTTGCGTGACGTAATTAATGGACGTTCCCCTACAGATTGAACCAGGATCACTTTTTGTTATGATTTTTATGCTGACGTAAGAACTACACGACACTAACAAAACACTGTGTCTTGTTTCGCGTCGTGTTTTGTTAGAACCAGCATCACCTGAAAACTTTTTTTTTGCTGCTATCAGGGCAAAAGTGCGCAACAACAACAATCCAACCACTGTGCAGTTTACAGCAGCCTCCAAAAGGTTGATTGTGAATAACAATGTCACTTTATCGGCATATGCTATTTGCCAAAACCTCGATGAACTGAAAATGCTTCATGCTGAAGAAAATTCTGCGTTCTTAAATCAGTGAAGAACTCGTTGACCATTGGATACGATGACGAAAATACAGGTGATGACGAGAATTCTGCTGAAATGGTCGGAAATTCTCAAACGGATGATGAGTTTTTCACTCAATCACTGCGGTATTCCGCTACTCACGTTCAGAAACAACTAGTTGGAAAACTAAAGTGTGAACAATGCTTACTACAGGTCATTCGGCATCTCGGGGTCCTTCCTTAGCTCAGTCGGTAAAGGCACAGCTATAAAGCAACGCCATGCTGGAGGTGGCTGGGACTGGATTCCAGGTCTGGTCTAGGTATTTTTCGTAAAGGTCATTCAGGATGCCTGAATCCATGCTGGCTATCGGAAATTAAGGGTGATGCAACAGTATACAGCACCTTGTGCATCAGCTTCTCAAATACTTTGCTTAAGCAGCATAGTATAGAAACACCACAATAATTTGACACTTGGTTGACGTTGCCAGACTTGTGAATGGGAACAATAGAGGCAGTTTTCCAAACTCCCGGGAATGTTCCTTCACGTAGCGATCGGTTGAACAAGCACGCAACAGGTGCTGCTAGTTCCGTGGAGCAGTTTTTCAGAAACACTGGTGGAATGCCGTCTGTCCCGGATCCTTTCTTGGCGTCGATGTGTTCGATGGCTTGCGAGATTTCATTTGGGGAATATGGGATGATGGAAAGGTTGGTGGAATGCGAAGGAATATGGGCGAAGCAGTCTTGACGTTGTACAGGCGACACTTTGCTGACCACACTCTCGAAGAATATGGCGAAGAGATTAGCGGCTTCTGAATTTGTGCTAGCATGAGCATCGTTGAAGCTGACGTTGCAAGGAATTCGGGTTTCCGTGATTTCCGTTTCTTCACAAAATCCCAGAAGCGTGATGGGTTGTGTTTGACACTGGCCTGGATTCTTGATAAGTAATTCTCGTATGTGGTTAGCATTACTGACCTGTACGATGATTCAGCATTACGTAGGATGATTCGATCACTCTCGAACTTTGTGAAAAAGCAGCGGTGTCGTGCTTTTCTTAGCATGTTTCTGAGATGGCGTAACTCGGAGATCCACCACAGTTGGTTGAATGTTGATTTAAATTATTGTCTTTTTCGAGGCACAAAATCATTGCAGACTTCATAAAGTTTTTCATAAAAGGCTGACAGTGAATCGCCAATTGTTCCAATCCACAAGATGGCATTCCAATCGGTATCGGCAAATGCTGTTTTCAGCTGGCTGTAATCACACGCGTTGAAATTAAATATAAAATTGTCGAGATTATCATCTATCGTAACAAAATTATTGTCGGATACGTCAACAAGTAAAACCGCAGATAAAACCAAAGGCGTGTGATGGTTGTGACTCTGTAACAGTGGAGTGAGGGGTTTGACCAGATCCAGATGTTTCGGTAAACTTACGAATGCAAGGTTAAGGAGTCTTCCATTGGTGTTCAAGAAGCTGTTAACTTGCCGTAAGCCCGCAGCGAACACGGTTTCGATTAGGGATTGTTCATGTTTGGAAACAACGTTCGACGGAATGTAACCGTTAACCTCGTCGTCCAATTGCCATCTGTTCGGGAGGTTGTATATATATATATACAGAACAGGAAGAGAATTGGGAGTGAATCGGTGAAAGTAAGATTCATTATCTACACGAATGCTAATTGAAGTGGAGTGAAATGAATACAAAAGCGATTCATTTTCATTTTAATGCGTCGACGATGTAGGGCCCTGGCGGTGATCGAAAGGTGCAAGCAGTACTTTGATGAGCATTTTAATGGCGATGATACGGTATATGAAGGTGACACGGTAACATACTTAGGAACACGCTGGGAATATGACAGGTTTTAGGAAATCGAAGACGAAATTGGTCGATTTAAACATTTACAGCCTTTCTTCTTCTTCTTTAGCATTTTTTTAATTAGTTCGTTTATTTTTTAGGCTCAGGCGTGTGTAACACTTTACAGAGCCGACATTCAATATTGTTATTTACAATGTATAATTTTTCAATTTTAGTTAAATGGGGTGCCAATTACTCGTGGCTAGCTCGAGGTTAATGGGTCACAATATCGTTTTGAAGGGGCTAGGCAGGTAACTTATTGAAAGTATTATTTGCTGCTCATGGTTGCGACAGCTACCACATCCTTGGTCCCTGTAGTCCCTTTCAGGAACTAAGCCGCAGATGGGTGACCACTGCTTGCTGGGCAGGTACAAGTTGCACGGAAACAAAAGGATAATATAACTGGGACACAATGGCAGGGAATTTACTAGACTGGAGGGGACGGGGTGATGACATTACACTCTTAGATCAGACAAACAAAGGAATTCGTAAATCGCTTGCATGTAGGGGAGATCACGCATTCCCAAAACATCTCTTACCTCGCGGGAGGGTTGTCTACCTCGGGCCACTAGGGTATCCAATAGTCGTGCTCTTAAGGCATCATTAGCCGGGCAATACCAAACTGCGTGATCGATGTCATCATAACCGGTTCCGCACCTACATATGTTGCTATCGACGAGGTTAATTCTGTAGAGATGTGCGTCTAGCGAGTAGTGGTTTGACATAAGTCTTGACATCACACGAATGAAACCGCGACTTACATCCAGACCTTTGAACCACGATCTCGACGAAACATTTGGAATAATGGAATGTAACCACCGCCCAAGAGAATTACTTGTCCAATCGTTTTGCCAACTTTGAAGAGAACTCTGACGTACTAATGGGAAAAATTCATCATGTGAAATTTTTCTTTCAAAAATCTCGCCTTCTTTTGCGCCCACATTTGTTAGAGAGTCCACCTTCTCATTGCCTGGAATTGAGCAATGTGAGGGGACCCATGCAAAGATAATTCTAAATGATCTTTCGACCAACGCACACATCAGCTCCCTTATTTTTGAAAGAAAGTAAGATGAGTGCCCCACTGTTTTCATCGACCGGAGGGCCTCAATAGAACTGAGACTATCCGAGAAGATGAAATAATGGTCTTTGGCCATGTCGGAAATTATCCCTAATGCGAAATTGATTGCTGCCAGCTCAGCAACATATACGGAACAAGGTTCCTGAAGTTTCCGGAAGGGACTGAATTCCAGGTCTGGTCTAGGTATTTTTCGTAAAGGTCATTCAGGATGCCTGAATCCATGCTGGCTATCGGAAATTAAGGGTGATGCAACAGTATACAGCACCTTGTGCATCAGCTTCTCAAATACTTTGCTTAAGCAGCATAGTATAGAAACACCACAATAATTTGACACTTGGTTGACGTTGCCAGACTTGTGAATGGGAACAATAGAGGCAGTTTTCCAAACTCCCGGGAATGTTCCTTCACGTAGCGATCGGTTGAACAAGCACGCAACAGGTGCTGCTAGTTCCGTGGAGCAGTTTTTCAGAAACACTGGTGGAATGCCGTCTGTCCCGGATCCTTTCTTGGCGTCGATGTGTTCGATGGCTTGCGAGATTTCATTTGGGGAATATGGGATGATGGAAAGGTTGGTGGAATGCGAAGGAATATGGGCGAAGCAGTCTTGACGTTGTACAGGCGACACTTTGCTGACCACACTCTCGAAGAATATGGCGAAGAGATTAGCGGCTTCTGAATTTGTGCTAGCATGAGCATCGTTGAAGCTGACGTTGCAAGGAATTCGGGTTTCCGTGATTTCCGTTTCTTCACAAAATCCCAGAAGCGTGATTGGTTGTGTTTGACACTGGCCTGGATTCTTGATACGTAATTCTCGTATGTGGTTAGCATTACTGACCTGTACGATGATTCAGCATTACGTAGGATGATTCGATCACTCTCGGACTTTGTGAGAAAGCAGCGGTGTCGTGCTTTTCTTAGCATGTTTCTGAGATGGCGTAACTCGGAGATCCACCACAGTTGGTTGAATGTTGATTTAAATTATTGTCTTTTTCGAGGCACAAAATCATTGCAGACTTAATAAAGTTTTTCATAGAAGGCTGACAGTGAATCGCCAATTGTTCCAATCCACAAGATGGCATTCCAATCGGTATCGGCAAATGCTGTTTTCAGCTGGCTGTAATCACACGCGTTGAAATCAAATATAAAATTGTCGAGATTATCATCTATCGTAACAAAATTATTGTCGGACACGTCAACAAGTAAAACCGCAGATAAAACCAAAGGCGTGTGATGGTTGTGACTCTGTAACAGTGGAGTGAGGGGTTTGACCAGATCCAGATGTTTCGGTAAACTTACGAATGCAAGGTTAAGGAGTCTTCCATTGGTGTTCAAGAAGCTGTTAACTTGCCGTAAGCCCGCAGCGAACACGGTTTCGATTAGGGATTGTTCATGTTTGGAAACAACGTTCGACGGAATGTAACCGTTAACCTCGTCGTCCAATTGCCATCTGTTCGGGAGGTTGTATATATATATATATACAGAACAGGAAGAGAATTGGGAGTGAATCGGTGAAAGTAAGATTCATTCTCTACACGAATGCTAATTGAAGTGGAGTGAAATGAATACAAAAGCGATTCATTTTCATTTTAATGCGTCGACGATGTAGGGTCCTGGCGGTGATCGAAAGGTGCAAGCAGTACTTTGATGAGCATTTTAATGGCGATGATACGGTATATGAAGGTGACACGGTAACATACTTAGGAACACGCTGGGAATATGACAGGTTTTAGGAAATCGAAGACGAAATTGGTCGATTTAAACATTTACAGCCTTTCTTCTTCTTCTTTAGCATTTTTTTTAATTAGTTCGTTTATTTTTTAGGCTCAGGCGTGTGTAACACTTTACAGAGTCGACATTCAATATTGTTATTTACAATGTATAATTTTTCAATTTTAGTTAAATGGGGTGCCAATTACTCGTGGCTAGCTCGAGGTTAATGGGTCACAATATCGTTTTGAAGGGGCTAGGCAGGTAACTTATTGAAAGTATTATTTGCTGCTCATGGTTGCGACAGCTACCAAATCCTTGGTCCCTGTAGTCCCTTTCAGGAACTAAGCCGCAGATGGGTGACCACTGCTTGCTGGGCAGGTACAAGTTGCACGGAAACAAAAGGATAATATAACTGGGACACAATGGCAGGGAATTTACTAGACTGGAGGGGACGGGGTGATGACATTACACTCTTAGATCAGACAAACAAAGGAATTCGTAAATCGCTTGCATGTAGGGGAGATCACGCATTCCCAAAACATCTCTTACCTCGCGGGAGGGTTGTCTACCTCGGGCCACTAGGGTATCCAATAGTCGTGCTCTTAAGGCATCATTAGCCGGGCAATACCAAACTGCGTGATCGATGTCATCATAACCGGTTCCGCACCTACATATGTTGCTATCGACGAGGTTAATTCTGTAGAGATGTGCGTCTAGCGAGTAGTGGTTTGACATAAGTCTTGACATCACACGAATGAAACCGCGACTTACATCCAGACCTTTGAACCACGATCTCGACGAAACATTTGGAATAATGGAATGTAACCACCGCCCAAGAGAATTACTTGTCCAATCGTTTTGCCAACTTTGAAGAGAACTCTGACGTACTAATGGGAAAAATTCATCATGTGAAATTTTTCTTTCAAAAATCTCGCCTTCTTTTGCGCCCACATTTGTTAGAGAGTCCACCTTCTCATTGCCTGGAATTGAGCAATGTGAGGGGACCCATGCAAAGATAATTCTAAATGATCTTTCGACCAACGCACACATCAGCTCCCTTATTTTTGAAAGAAAGTAAGATGAGTGCCCCACTGTTTTCATCGACCGGAGGGCCTCAATAGAACTGAGACTATCCGAGAAGATGAAATAATGGTCTTTGGCCATGTCGGAAATTATCCCTAATGCGAAATTGATTGCTGCCAGCTCAGCAACATATACGGAACAAGGTTCCTGAAGTTTCCGGAAGGCAGATGAGTATTCATTGTAAACACCGAAACCAGTGGATCCATCAATGCGCGACCCATCAGTGAAATTTCTTCTATTGCAATTGACATGTTGGTACTTTTTAATAAAAATGTGGGGAATTAAAATAGCTGGAAGTTGATCTGGAACTCCTTGAATAGCCTGTTTCATGGAGAGATCATAGTCAATGGAGGAACTGTGATAAGGAAAGCGAACACTAGCAGAATTATAGCATGGAAGACTAATATCAGATGAGATATAGTTAATATAGATTCGTAAGAATCTAGACTGGGTACTCAATTCGAGCATTTCTTCGAAGTTTTCAATCACAAGGTTGTTACTGATTCCACACTTGATCAGTATTCTAGATGAGAGCTCCCAGAAGCGGTTCTGTAAGGGTTTTACTGCCAGAACCTCCAGGCTCATATTGTGCGTTGAATGCATACAGCCAAAGGCAATACGTAAACAACAATATTGAATGCGTTCCAATTTGATGACGTGGCTGTTTTTTGCCGAGAGGAAGCAAAAAGAGCCATATTCGAGAACTGAAAGAATAGTTGTTTTATAGAGTTTAATGAGGTCTTCCAGGTGAGCACCCCACCATGTCCCGGAAATTGATCTTAGAAAATTTTTTCTTTGTTGACATTTCTGTTTCAAATACGCAATGTGAGTACTCCAAGTGCATTTCGAATCAAACTCTTATTAATTAAGAGCTTTCGATGCCAAGTACCATTTTTGCATTAGTATGATTGTGTGGCAAGTACAATCATACGCTATACCCAGGGAATCGAGAAATTTTCCTTTACGAAAAATTTCGAGACCAGATTGGGAATCGAACCCAGCCACCTCCAGCATGGTGTTGCTTTGTAGCTGCGCCTTTACCGACTGAGCTAAGGGAGGACCCGACATTTACATTTACAGCCCTGTGAGGGTCCAAAACATGCCAGGATGAGGACAATTTGGTTCTGCATGCTTAATATGAAAAACATTATGCATCTATTGTGTGTATTGAACAAAATTGTGCTAGCTGTGCTTTATTTCGCGCTTACGATTTTATCGTTTAATTAGTGTTTTGAATACGTGTTCGATTTTATTTGTTGACGAAGTGAGTTTAAGTCAGGTGGAATTGTATCAATTCATAAATAAATAAATAAATCTCGTTGAATTCTTATTTTTATGTTTGATGATCCAAACGTGCATTAGGTTCGATTTTTTCCCCCTATATCCAACTTTCTTTTTTCATTGATATCGATGGAAGGCTGTTTGAGTTCCCTGCGTTAACTTATGTAAGTGTGATGTTAATCGATGTTATTACCACAGCCAGACGTTCGACTTCATCTCATTTACCTGTGTAAAAACATGGCTTCCTTCAAGATATCAAGTAGCATTAACCCAATATATGGCGCCACAGATTTGCTTTTATTGGCAAGGGAAAAATGGGTTGCCAGTCAAACTGTCAGAGTTAACGATGCAATAAGTTGACTAGGCGGCGCTACTGTGCAAGATTTGTTTATTGGTTTATTTCTTTATTTGTTGTTGTAAATTTCATCTGACATATTTTGTCAAAATGGTATGAAATTTTATTTCAAAATGGTACGATGATTTGTGCGTGAGTGTATCTCCTTCGCGCCATTTTATAATACGAAAACTGCAAAATGGACTCGTCGAAGGAGATTGTTATCGATGAACTTGAAGTTAAACTGCTGAATGTGGATGAATTTGAAATTATGGAGTTATTGAAATCGTTTCAGCTTTATGATGCAGTCATCGGTACACACCTAAGTATGCAAACTTATATTGATTATGTTCAAAATTCTATTCTAAAATTCTGGCCCTGAGTCAAAAATATTTTTCTTTGAATTCAAAGTGATTTATTTTTTAAATGAATATCTATTTCTCTGCGTGTATGGCATCTACTTGACGGTTCTTTTTCAACCCCTTCCTCACACATGTTACATGTTACACACATGAATGACGTAAGGTTCGTTGTCGTACACTCAAAAAATAAATCTTGTTTTATTAAAAGTTTTGCACTTTACTTCTGAAAAGTATTTATTTTTCATTAAATTGAAAGTAAAATTATCTACCACTAAAGTTCTTCGTTTGATTTGAAAGTGTTATGTTTCGGTTCAGTGCGTAAATTTAAAAGTGAATTCTTTTACCATGAAAATTGAAGAACTGTCAAATTCACCAACACAAAGGAAAACGTCGTATGGATTTTTTCTCAATACTGTTGTCAAATAATACAAAAGTTTCACATTCAAAATGTTCCTCTTGGCGAATCGGCCCAACGAATCGCTTATCAGGAAAGTTCACAAACATTCGGCGTTATTATGTTCCGAACGGACCATGCAAACTGAATAGGCCATGTCACTGATAATAATCCCTTTTTTTTTTTTGCTGCGGTGCCACAAGCGACGACGAGCGGCAGCAGATGCTAGAGCTGGCTTATGTGCATTTGGAAGATATGGAGAAAATATTTCAACTTGGATCTTTCGGGATGGAAACATTGGTGATTGAACGACGCCAACCTCCGGTTCCGGTCTCTATGAAAGTTATAAAAATTAAATAAAATTTTATATTTTATATATTTTTTTTTTTTTTTCAACCAACAAAAAATATATATATTTATTCAATCTCCATTACTTTCAATTAAATTTAATAAAAAAAAAAAAATATTTTTTTTTCATTTTCCACCACGCCGCGGTGGTGATTTGCAATTCCACAAATCACCAAAAAAACAATTTTTTATAAAATATTTTTTTAACACATTTTTTTTTTTAATACACCACACCCTTCACAAAAAAAAATTTTTTAAAAAAAAAAAATAATTTTTATTTTATAAAATTATGTGATAGGGGCGGGGGGCCCCTCTCCCCCAGAAGTTTTTTTTTTTTGTTTTTTTTCTGTGTTGGCCCCCCAAATAAAAAGAAAAAAGAATATAAAAAATATTTATAAAGATATTAAAAATATACACCAAAAAAATACAGAACGAGACACATAAAGGGATTAAGATACACACGCCCAAACAAAAAATTTTAAAAAAAAAATTGCGCTCCCGTGAGTTTTTTCTATTCTTTTAAATTTGAATTTTTTTTTTTTTTTGTTGGGGCGTAGAACCACTGCGTCCACTGAGTTGAACTTTTGTGGTATACCCCTGTTTACTATTCTAATTCGCATCTTAAAGCTAGATCACCATTTGTCAAGTGACCAGCCCAAGACGCGTCTCCCAGTCTGGCAAAATTGAGTTTATAAAACCCACCACCTTTCCAGGATTTGCAGTCCAAATTTCTTTAGGTTGCATATAGCCACTGTACAGAAATTTAAGTCTGCTCTTGTACAAAGCATCACAACTGCAAAGCATATGTTCCGAGGTTTCACGTTCCATGTTACAGAAACGACAGATATCATTCTGAACCTGGCCAATGTTTTTCAAATGATATCTACTCGGGCAATGTCCGGTTACTAGGCCAGTATAGGTACAAAGAACTCTCTTATTGAGCTCCAGAAGCTTTTTACTGATTGTAACATTTGGAATTATAAACCTTTTCGCTTGAACACACTTTGTGGTGACCAACCAATTGGTCATCACCCTTTGCACTTCCCAAGATTTTAATTCCATTTTTATGGCACAGTATGATATACCGCACAATGGTTCTGGGCCAATAAACTGTGCATTTGAACCTTGTTTAGCAAGCTCGTCTGCCCTTTCATTGCCTTCAATGCCACAGTGTCCCGGAACCCAGAATAAATTTACCGAGTTCTCTTGGCACACCTTTCGCAATGAAAGAATGCATTCCCAGACAAGTTTGGATGTGCATTTATAATTACTTAACGCTTTGAGTGCCGCTTGGCTGTCTGTAAAAATACAAATATTTGCATGTCTATATTTCCTCTTCAGACAAACGTTAACACATTTTATTATAGCAAAGATCTCCGCTTGGAAAACCGTTGGATAGTTTCCCATCGCCACTGAGATTTCTACCCCAGGGCCGAAGATTCCTGCTCCCGTTTTTGTTCCAATTTTTGAGCCATCTGTGAAGAATTTTATGGAGCCATGGCGAACAGTGGGACCTCCGACTTCCCAATCTATACGTGACGTTTCACATATGTTGTAAGGGATGTCATGGTTTTCCACAGGTTTCATCCAGTCTCCATTCATATACATCACTGGCCCATTTTGAAAGCTTTGTGAAATGCTCAGGTGACCGACTAAGTCACCAGACAGGAAAGTTTTCAGCCGTTTAAGTCTAAGCATACTCTTTTCCGCTTCTAGTTGCACGTATTCGTGCAAAGGCAGCAGATTTAGAATTGCATTCAACGCATTTGATGGAGTGCTGCGCATCGCTCCCGTTATAGCAATGGATACTAGCCGTTGAAGTTTTGTAAGCTTTTTCTGTGCAGTAGCCTCTTTTGTTTTTGGCCACCACACAAGAGAAGCATACGTTACTTTTGGACGTATTATGGATGTATAAATCCACATTATCATTTTTGGTCTTAGACCCCATTTTCTGCCAAATGTTTTTGAGCATATCCAGAAAGCACTGGTTGCCTTACCGATCACACACTCAAGATGAGCATTCCAGTTCAGTTTGGCATCCAGTATCACTCCTAAGTATTTAACCTGTTCACTAAGATGAATCTTTAATCCTCCTAGCTGAAACGCTTTTAGACTAAACTTCCTTTTCCTAGTGAAAGGTACAATTACTACTTTTGATGGATTTATGCTAAGGCCCTCCTTGATACACCAAGACTGGGTAAATTTTAGGGCCCATTGCATTCTTTCTGAAATGATGTTGTCAAATTTTCCCCTCACTATAATGACTATATCGTCTGCAAAACCTACAACCTCGAAACCTTTTTCCTCTAAGCTTCTTAGAAGATCGTCTACAACTAAGGACCACATTAGTGGTGAAAGGACTCCTCCTTGGGGACAACCTTTTGTTGCCCGTACTGTAATAGACGTACTTCCCAGCTCTGAAGTGATTTCTCTTTTTGCTAGCATGGTATGAACCCAGTTAATTATGTTCATGTCAAAGTTCCTTTTCTTCATGGCACGAGCCATAGACGAATAGGAAGCGTTGTCGAAAGCTCCTTCAATATCTAAGAAAGAACAAAGTGCTATTTCTTTTACCGATAGAGCTTTTTCTACCTTTGAAACCACACTATGCAGTGCCGTAACTGTTGACTTACCAGACTGGTAAGCAAACTGGAACTCAGATAGTGGATGCTTGTTCATGTAATTTGAATTGATATAATCATTCAACACTTTTTCCATAGTCTTTAATAGGACTGATGAAAGACTAATGGGTCTGTATGATTTAGGATGCGCCTTGTCTCGCTTTCCTAATTTAGGTATGAAGATAACTTTTACTTGTGTCCATGAAGTTGGAATATGGTTGAGTCTTAAACTTGCCTTAAAAATCTCAATTAATGGCGAGATCAACACTGCTTCGCCGTTTTGAAGTAATGCTGGAAATATCCCGTCCATTCCTGCAGATTTGTAAGGCTGAAAAGATCTCAACGCATTTTCTACCCTGGCTTTTTTAAAGATTTTATCAGCCAAGTCATTTGCGGCGATTTTTGTTCTAACAGACATTTGAGATGTCCTTGTAGAACTTCTTCCATCTTCAAGTGATCCATCTCTGATTGGATCTACACACAAAACTGATCCAGGAAAATGTGTTTCCATAATCAACTTTAACGTTTCACTAGGAGTTTTTGTAAAAACTCCATCCTCATTTTTCAGATGCCCAAGTTCAATCGTGTGATCCTTTGCAAGAGCCCTCTGAAGTCTTGCGACTTCCGGACTATTGCTTATGCTTTCACACGTCAGAACCCAGGATCTTCGTTTGGATTTTCTTATTTCTCTATTGTACTCAGTAAGTGCACTCCTATAGGGGGTCCAATCTGAGGTTCTTTTCGCTTTATTAAACAATCTACGAGACGTTTTACGCAGACGTTCCAATTTAGAGTTCCACCATGGAACATCCCTGTTAGAGGACGATTTTTTGATAGGACAACTAGTGGTGAAAGAATTTAAAATCTTATCATTTACCTTTTGGGAAAACGATTCCAATTTCTGAACAGAATCGATCTTTCCACCTTCTGTAAATAACTCCGAATTCAAACACTGTACATATTGATCCCAGTTAGTTTTCCTAGGATTTCTAAACGTAGTAGTTGACCGATTCCCCTCACTCCATTCAAACATAATGTGTCTATGATCTGACAATGACATCCGTACTACCCCATACGAATGATGTGCGTTGGCGTCACAGCCATATTAATCTCATTGTTCCTATATTCATCCTACGATGAATCGAACAATTGGGCAGTTGAAGGATCGGTTTCGTTTTCTAATAATGTTTGCTTACGTTAAATAACTACAACAAACACTACTAACTAATCCTGTCACGTGTATATCGTTTTATTTCAAGTAGGATGAATTGCAAAGTGATGAGATTAATATAGGTACATCTTCCCTATGTAATCTAATGTCGTTTTCGGTTATTGCTAGTGCGGAACTGGGTTCGCCCTAGGTCCGCCCTAACAGCTGTCAAAACGTTTTTTTATTCATTCTGGTCGGATCTGGATCCGCTCTGGATCCGACTCAACATCGATGAGGTTCGCTCTCAACTTTTTTCGAGGTCCAACCTGGATTCACCAATACACACAAACATGAACTGTCAAAATAAATTGTTTATGTTTACGTTTATGTTTATATTTGGTGATAAGAAAAAAATGCAGTTGCACTTACAAAGCATTATTGGAGGTAAAATGATTGAATTTGATGATTATATCACATTTGAAGAGACATTTCTTTTGCAGGCAATGGATATTCTCGAGCTTTTTACATCCAGCTCTTCGGAAGATTCCGATTCGGAGGTGATATTCAGCGTTTTGTTCCTACCAAGCACACCACAAACAATCAAAGTGCGTGTTCCAGATTTTGTCGAGGCCGCGACAAATACAGTGAAGAACAGGTAATTTACATTCATTATCCTTTTGAAGTTTTATTATATATTTTGCGTTTCATTGATGCCATAAGTTAAAATTATTAACAAACGATAAACAATTGATCTATTATAACAAATAACTATATCTTTTTATGCAGTTTCGTGAGCAATTCCGACTAAAAAGAAGCACCGCAGAATATCTTATCGATCAATATCAATCATCTCCTTACGGCCGAATAAATGAAGGGAAAGGAAGAAAGGGAATTTCTCCAAAAATCCAAGTGCTGTCCTTTATTTGGTAAAATTTAGGTTTTAATCGAAAAATTCTATGTTTTATACAGTTATTCTTTTTATCTTTCTAGGTTCAGTGCGAATAAAGATTCTTACAGGGAAGTTTGCAACATTTTCAACATGTCAGAATCAACATTTTTCAGCCATTTGAACTCGGTGCTAGATTTCTTTTACGATATTTCAAAGCATATAATCGCTTTTCCGGAAACTGATGAGAGAAAAGACCAGATTGCTGCAGATTTCAAAAAGGTTAGTATCGTCAGCAGCATAAATCCAAAACTTCTCATTAATGAGCATGCGTGCGCCTGTTATGGTACAGCTAAAAGAATTCGCGGTAAAAATTACCATTTGGAGGGTCAAATCAAGCGGAAACAACAAAAATTTTTGCCTGACAATAAATGCGTTTGATTTCACCAGGTTGGTGTTTAAAATTTACAAAACGAACTTGAAATCAACATGAGGACTGTCATATGTACCTTAAATATTGAAGACTGCACCATAAATGTAGTATTGACAGAAATTTCATGGAAGTTTAAAAAATAGGCATAGTCTGGTAAAATGGTAGTTTTTCACTGTAATATATTTTTGGTTGTAGTAGGATCCCTGAGCTTTCTATTTTTTGTTTTATTTTTCATTACCCTTGTTTTTGCTACTTATGTTATCTTCTTTTGCTTTAGATCTCAAAATTTGAAAATGTGATCGGTTGCATTGATGGAACATACATATCGATACGGAAACCAGCCAATAAAATCAGATCAACGTATATTAACAGGCATGACATGGTTTCCATGACTGTACAAGGAGTGTGCGATGCTGACAAAAAGTTTCTCGACGTTTGTGTAGGATCGCCGAGCAAAATACACGATTCCCGTATATTTTCACTGTCTCCGCTTAGCGATGATTTACCGAGAATATGTAACCAGAAATATCACCTGCTTGGAGACGCCGCATATCCGCTTCGTGAATACTTGTTAACACCATACCGCGATGACGGCCGGATGACTCATAAAAAGCGGAAGTATAACCTCAAGCACGCTCAAACGCGAGTAAAAATTGAGAATGCCTTTAGTTTACTGAAAACACGATTCAGGCAACTAATGCGGCTAGATTTCTTTACAGTCGAAAGAATGTGCAAATTTGTGATGGCATGCTGTGTGCTACACAATATATGCATTAGCTTAAATGATAATATTGAAATTGAAAGAAATGAACAAAACTCAACCAATCAGACTGAACAACTGAATGCAGCCGTACACGTTGACCCTGATATTCGCGACGGAGCTCTTCGAAGACTCGGAGAAATTAAACGAAATAGAATAGCTGACAATTTTTAAGGACATGAAGCGCAACAATAAATAATAAAACTGTTTAAACAAACGCTTTTCCATTATTTATTTATCACAAACATTTATCCTTTTAAAAAACATGTTATCGTAGGGCAATGAACAAAAACAGTTCAATTTATTGTTAAAAACCGTTAACAATCAACAAACGAATCACTGTTTGGCGATGTTGTTTGCCAAAGTCTCAAAAACGTTGGTAAGTTTATCAATTTTTTCCATTTTCTCGGCATGTCTCTTCTGCTTCTCTGCCGCACGAATCTGACGATTTTCACATTCCAGCAAGTATGCGTCTAAGAAATTAGCTTGAATGTCCTTTATGCTGCGCCGTCTTTCCGATTGCAGCGGTGAAGAGAGATCAGCATTTTCTACAGTTGGCTCACAACACGTTGAAGCAGAACTCGGAGCAGAGGACGTTGAAGGCTGAGGATCTTCTTCTGCGTTCTCCGGAACCATCAAACTGCGCTTAGGTGGTACAATAACATTCGAAGACGTGACGGATGATGCAGGGACTTTTCTTTTAATCGTTTTCGGTGTCATCAAAATCTCTGGCTCAATAGAGTCATCCAACGCAGTGATTTGAGCTATTTCATCATCGAAGGCAGTTCGCATGATGGTACTCCCAGAAGTTCTATTATTTTTGGCTGCCAACTTGGTTCGCTTCAGAATATTTTTCCACCTGTTTTCCACCTGCGTCGAAGTGAACTCAACACCTAGCTCAGCCCACAATTCATTGCTGATTGTTGACCACAGCTGTTTTTTGTTTTTGAATTGTTGTAGCGGCCCCACTTTGTGCATGTACTTTTTGTACATACTGAGCATAAACTTGGTCTGCTCATCGGTCCAAGCAACAACCGTTTTAGATTTATGAAGTGGTTGAGAAGCATTGCGTTCTGGAACGTCATTGTGCTCTGCATCCGCAGCCTGAACAACGCGCAAACCATAGTAGTCCGCCACTTCGACGTAATTTACTCTTACGATTGAGCCGTCTGAAAAAGTCATTTTGAAATCACACAAAATAATTACAGTCATTATTGCTATGCATTTAAAAACTAATTCTAAAGAAACTGAAAAAGTTTTTGTGGGAGGCACTTGATATGAATACTTTACCTGTTCTTTTGCTTAACGAAACCACACCTGCATCATGCGTGGCATTCCCATCTCCATCTAGCAAAATTTCATATTCTTCCAAGTTTATCTCCATTTTACCAATAATTTTACAACACTTTCACAAAACTATTTGGGAACACAAATTCGGGACGATGAAGACGATCATGCATAAAATGTTTTCCCTATTCTGATGACCAAAAAAGATAAACAATATTTGACACCTCACACGATTGCACTAATACCATCATACTGACTCGACTCTGGATCCGTTTTCGTTCGGTAATTGCGAGTCAGAGTCAGACCTGACGCAGGTTTAAAACCGAAAACGACAATTATTCATACAATACTTCAATTTTTGCACCCCGACCACAATACAATAAAAACAAAAATACCGTAACGTAACTCCGATCATTAACAACATAAATTCTAACCTTAACTTATTGCAGTCATAATCAAAATTTAATTTTATTTTAATAAAAAATGATTTAAAAATGAAAACAACATAAATTAAAAAAATATAAAACATATTAATTATAAATATAAAAGATAAAAGATTAAAATAAACAAATGGGATTTTACTGGTGTTGTTCTAATTTTGTCTTATTTTTGTTTATTTATTTTATATTAACGTTTTCTAGTTACAAGAATCAGGTTCCAGATTTTAGAGGAGTGTTCGCACATTTACACTAGGAAAAAAGACCACAAAAAAATTCAAAAAATGGCATGTGGTTTTTGCGGCGCAACCATACTATCGAAACGCCTTCACATCCTCGAGAGGGAAACAAATAAACAAGCACAAATTCACCTACCCGGAAAAAGTATTGTTGGAATTAAAATGCCTTGAATTTGGTTTTAAAACTGGTATTCTCCTTTCAAACAAGCTTTCCTCTTTACTTTAATTATAATCATTTTTTTTCTCTTTATGTTTCAACATCGATATTTTTAATTTAAATGGACGAAATTTGCATCCGTGTAAACTTGCGTTAACAATCGTTTTGTGTGCATGGAACATGGAAGAACTTCCCTAATAAACATATACCATACAGGAACGATATTATAGATGGTGTGACCATACCGCTTACAGTTGGGATGATACCCCAAATTGGTGGTTAGGCACTTCTTATGGTTATTGTTTATACGGGTTGTTGATTGATCGATCTTGCACCGCTTCGGTTTCGTCGTAACACATCCAGGGCTCTCTTTGTTACAGATATTTTACAAGGCCGAATAAATTGCAGCGCCATCCTGGAGCAGATTAATATAAACGTTCAACCAAGGGCATTGCGCAATGGCGTAATGCAGCGGATGCCAATTTGCCGAAACAATTATAGCATTGGAGGACTGCAGGGAGTTTTTAATAGTCTGTTCGACTACCCTTCGACAAACTCTGCGCAAACGCTTCACGTCTTATTTTTCTGGGATGTAGACCATTTTGAACAAGTGTGTTGTGGTTTGATATTTAATTTTATTATACGTCATATTTTTAATACCACCATTGGGGTTCACTAAGCCTGTTGATGCTAACTAAATAAATACAAAATAAATGAATAAATGAATACTAAATAAATAACTAAATATATAAAAAACATTTATGGGGAATTTCATTGTGAGTCGTTTTAAGGGGTGATAGAGCTTGGGACAAATGTGCTGGTAGGTATAAATAAGAGGTAATTCTAAATTCTTAGTATCTTCCACCACAAGACTTTTAATAAAATCACTATCGATGGTACAGAATCAAATTTTTAGTGAGGCGAATGATACAAATGGTAGGGTATATAAATAAATTACGATTACGCAGATCAATCTTTAGCTCTAAAACTCAACTCCAATGTCAGCTGTCGATGCTCAATAATATGTGGATAAAAATCGAAGCAACTATTAATGCTAAATTCAAATAATAGAAAATTATAATTGTTTTGATCCTTTTGTTTCCAAATAAAGGTATACAACTAAATAATAAATGTAACAACAAAACATATAGAGTAAATAAGAAACACTGATATCACTTACAGGTGGTGACACTGATTCAAAATAAATTACACTACACTCAACGTCATAAACCACCCCCTCAGGTAATCCAGTATGCTCTGTTTGTGTTAAAACCGTACGTTAAGAATAAATGGAGGAAAACTCGACAGGACAAATATAAAACGACTACATGACGAAAGTAGGTAATTCATGTAATGATTACATGAAAATGTAGACCCAAAGAACGATTGGTTATTTTTACAGGATAACCTGTTAAGTACAATCTTGATTACAGTCAAAATATTTCATTTATATTTCTAGTATCGGAGATGATACTAGCTTCAACCGAATGCACACCCGAACATGTTGTCAGTACAACCCTCAACTTGAAGTAGGTTCTGAGAATAAACATGCTAACGGATGTTGATCAGGAGAAAACCGCAGAATTCGTCTCCATATCTAATCAAGATTGGGAATAAATAAACAAACTCTATATTAGGTTCTGGTTTTATATTACGTATCTTTGTCGCTTGATTGAAGAATGCTTCATTCATGCATTTTTTGAACTCTCGTTCCAATTAGACCGAAAGTTCAACATGTTTTAACGTGATATTTTAAAACTCCATTCTTTATCTTGATTATAATGTTTGACCGAATCGTTAAACGTACTGGAAAATGTTTTATTTTTTGCCTTCATTCTGCCGATTCTGCTCAAAGTCACATGTAGGAGGCGACATACTTGCGTTCAAGGCGACTCTAATATCTCATGGTCTATTTTCTTCAGTTGATTGGTAAGACTATACACGGTAATCTCAATTTACGCTATTATGACTATAAAGTATGCTCTTTCGAGGAAAACTGGGACTACGCCAAAAAGGAGTATATTACTTTTAAGCTTGTATTACACTGTTTGTCCAATAGCCAAATATTTGTCATAGGCAGATAGGCATCTGACAAACATCTATGATATCTGACAGCTGTCTAGCTGCCTATGCCAAATATTTGGCTATTGGACAAACAGTGTAATACAAGCTTTACTCTCTTTTGCGTAAGCCGAATATACGTCAAAATGTGCTTACTTTTTACTCCTAGCAAAAAAGTAAAACATGCATACTTTGTACTCCTTTTAAAAAGTAAAATATGCATACTTTTTACTCCTTTTCAAACATAAAAGATGTATACTTTTTACGCATTTTGGAATATTAATTTTGCTCGAGGATTGCTGAAAACGGCTCAATTTCGTAATTTAAATTCTAAAGTGAAATAGGCATCAATAAATTACACAGCCATGTTTATTAACGGGAAGAAAAAAAAATAACAAAAACCTGTTTAGATTTTGCGCAAAAATTGACTCACGCATTTTGTTACAGAGTTGATTAAACGTTCTGGAACAAATTGTTTTAACCTTCTGGCAGCGGCTGGATAGTCGAGAAGAAAATGGATATAGTTTTTGGCCCAGGAACTACCACTACATCGGTCTCAAGCTCGGTCCCAAGCTTAATGATTCGGCCCTAGTAATGTATCCTTAATAACCGTATCCGGCCACAGGGCATGGGAGACCTGTTTTGTTTCATACAGAATAAAATATTTTTGATTTCTGACAATAGCAAATATTTAACTTACCTGTCAATTTCATGGATGCGTCTAAGTTCAACGTATTAGATAATTGCTCCATTTTCTATACTTCGACAGCCTCAAACAGTTCCGGAACTTAAACTGCTTAACAAATAAATGCTTATTTGAAAATGGCGTCACCATCAAGTCACGGGCAGAGTTATTTTTCTTTTCTCAGCGGTGCCTACTTTTTACGCATTTTTTTTGTCGCAGTTGACATACTTGAAAAGGCGTAAAAAGAACTCTTCATTCGTGTGTAAAAATTAGTCACTTTTTGACGTATCAACTATAATCTTGAAAATGTGCAAAATATAGTCATAAAATGAGTTTTCCAAACTTACCGTGTAGACACTCAAGTAATAGACCTGCCAACGTGCCGCCATGTTGTATCCAAAACGAACATTTTCCATACGATTTGACAGATGTTTTGGATACATCAACTGTGCCGGATTCACGTTGGCCGGTCTATTACTTGAGTGTCTATAGGTAAGACGGGTGGAGTAGCGGGGTATCAAAAGAGATTTAGCAGTGTAGCGAAAGAGTAAGGAATACTCAATAGTGTACTACGCACATAATGACAGTTAATAATTGAATTTTTGCCTACACACAAAAAAAAACCGCAGTAGAAACTACCATTTCGAGGGTTAAATTAAGCGCAAACACCAACAATTTTCAGCTGACTATAAATGCGTTTGATTTAACCATGCCTGCGATTAGATCGACCATGGTGTGGTTGATATCAATATGAAGTCTGTCAAATATACCACAAATGTTGAAGGTTTTACCATAAACGTAGTAAATTTGACTGAAATTTCATGGTAGTTTTAAAGATAGGCATAGTCGAGTAAAATGGTAGTTTTTACTACAAGAATTGTTTCTGTGTAGGAGTGAAGAGTTATACATTAATGTAAATGGTATGGGCTAATCGTTTTGTTTCAGAGGACTAAAGAGAGCGTTTGTTCTTGAAGCCAGCCACTTGTGGTGTGGCGCTAGATATGAACATGTTAAACTTGGTTCACAATGAATTATATTTCTTTACAATATTTCTACAAACTACTAGTAACAGTAATTGAGATAAAACATTATAATACCAGGCTGATAAGCAATGAAAAACTACGGTCGTTTTGATAACCACTGCACTAAGTACCAGGGGGTGCGACTCTATCTCAGATGCAGAATATTTTTTGTTATGCTTTTGTGCGATGTGCGCACGCTTAGTAGATAAAAAGAAGATTTTAAAGATTTTGATGAAGATTTTAAAGATTTACTGAAAAAAGATGCAGCACGATGCAAGTAGATGGATTAAGATTCACAAGTTGAAACAAGATTTTTTAAAGATTAATTCGCTAGCGTGAGATTTTTCGATCATCTTGAATCTGGATTTAGATGTGTCGCACCCCCAGCTAAGTACAACAAAGAAATTGTTTTTCTCGAATTAAATTAACGACAAAACACGACAACACGAATATTGTGTTTGCTGCATATAGCCTTCAAGAAAATCGAGCTGTCAATTAGCACCACAACTGCACCAAGTTTTCGGCTTCACGATTGTTGATCGTGGATGACAGCCGCTTCAGTCTATAGACACTCAAGTAATAGACCGGCCAACGTGAATTTGGCACAGTTGATGTATCCAAAACATCTGTCAAATCGTATGGAAAATGTTCGTTTTGGATACAACATGGCGGCACTTTGGCAGGTCTATTACTTGAGTGTCTATACTTCAGTCCAGTGTTTTGTTTACATACTTTAGCACGTGCACTTTTTCCCCGAAAAATTGGTAAACAAACCTTGCAGCCTGACGCTTCATATCCCATGGCATAGAACACAGGCCTGGCATTGTGAAACTAATCATCTCCTTTAAGGTCGGTATCGAGTTCAAAAGAAATTTCTTTTTCTATCTCAATCCCATGTTGAAATCCGTTTACTGAAACGGAAAAGTAAAGAATCGGAAAGAAATTTCTGCAGCAGTATCCACCTGAAAAGAACGAAAAATAAAATTGAAATTTGTAACGTTCCCACGCAAACTAATGGACGCTGTCAATTTTACTTTCGGAAAAATATTCCGCTCGATTATTCCTTAAGTGAAAGTGACGTTTCGTTCCATGCAGATCAATTGTCAAAATTCCGCTTGGTAATATTGAACAAAATTCCGTAACCTCTTTACTTTTTAAGTCGATACTGGCCTTTACTCGTTTGGTTTTGAAATGGAACTGCGAGTTTGAAATCACAGGCACTGTTGCATAGGTGTAAGTCGATGCGCCCACTGATGTGGCGGAGGTGTGGTATCACATAACATGTCAAAATATCGAGTCAAAGTCTTGTGGCGTGAGGCGAACGTCGACAAGATATTTTGGCATGCTACACGCAGAAAAAAATACCGTTTATTCTGGCCGCAAACATAAACTTGCCCTATTTCAAAAATATTCTACTCTGAAAAAAATTCTATCTTTGTACCGACAATTATATCATGGTCAAGGTAACTATCGCATATAATTGTTACAATAACCATGGAAATGGTCGAATTCACCACGTTCATGGCATTCTTGACTATGATCATGGTAACAAGGGCTATTCCGACATTATGGCAAATGTTGGATCGACTATTTTTGATGGCCGTTTTGACCATGATCATAGTCGGTTCAAAATCACTGTACTGCAATCACAGAGAACAGACATGGATGTCCATATACCTTTTCTTGAAAAACGTGTGTAAAAGTATAGGGGGGCAGCCAGTATAAGAAGCAAGTCTAGAGAAAAACAAACAAAATGTTCAGGTTATGTGCTTAGTTTTTTATTGACGATCATTGACATGACAGTTATCACACAACTGCAGCGCCACCTACCAGGAGCATAACGACATACATTTGAAATGTCGGTTTAAAGTTTTACACAAATAGCAGGCCGAAGATGAACGTCTGTTCTCTGTGCTGCAATACTCATCCTAACCCCCAATAATGGTAAACTTGACTATCAAATTTGTCTCTGTGTATTTTTAAAATCAAGTGGCATCGATGCTTGAAATAAAAATCATTTTATGTTTATTTTAAGCATATTAATTGTAAGAACAAACGTACAAATTTTGGATTTTAATGGCTGCGTTCTAAATTTATTGTATTTATTCTATAAATCTTGGTTAGCTTAATTCTAGATTTGGCTTGAATCCTAAAACCCCGTTCACATTACAACCTATATTACGTGATATAGAGTATCTTGATATCAAATGCCAGGCAAATTATTTCCAATGAAAACTAGATGTATAGATGCTGATATCAAGATAGTCACGTAATATAAGTTGTAGTGTGAACGGGGTGTAAAGGGTCACCCACAATTGATACGTTGCGGATGCGTTGACGTAAATTTGACAGAAAATCTATGGGAAAACTGTCAAATTAACGCAAACGCATCCGCAACGTATCAATTGTGGGCCAGCCATAACAGATTCCAGTTTCAAGGAGTTTGATCCGAGGGGCAATTCACTGCAATTGATTACTGAATCGAAAATACGTGAAAGAAAAATATATACGAAAATTCTTTAATACTCGATACAGCAAAAATGCAATTAATGTTAAAAAATCGGAAAAAAATAGAAATATTCGGTCTAAAGGGCAAACACGAAATTATTGCGACACCGAAAATGTCATGCCAATTTTCTTATAATGTTTAGAATCAAACCAAAATTTTAGGGTAGTTTTATACATATATTTACTTCAAAAATCAAAAGAAAAGTTAATCGATGGAGCCTTGAGTGTAAAATTGAACGCATTTTCACTTGATGCCCTCCATCAAAGTCTTTACAGTGTCATCCGGTACCAGTTTCTCAGTTTTTTTTTCCATTTTCTTAACATGTCCTTCTCGTCTTTGACTGTCTTCTTGCTTTTCCAAAGTTCCCGCTGCATCATTGCCCAGTACTGCTCCACCGGGCGCAGCTCCGGACAGTTTGGCGGATTCATGTCCTTTGGAACAAAATGGGCAGAATTGGCCTCATACCACTCCAGGACACTTTTAGAATAGTGGCATGATGCCAAATCTGGCCAAAATAGCGAAGCTTCGTCGTGCTGCTGCAAGAACGGCAAAAGGCGCTTCTCGAGGCACTCAGATTTGTAGATCTCGCCATTTACTGTGCCCTTTGTCGCGAAAGGCTCACTCCTCAGTCCGCAAGAGCAGATGGCCTGCCAAATGAGATATTTGGAGGCGAACTTCGACATTTTCTTCTTCTTAAATTTGTCGTCCACATAGAACTTGCTCTTGCCGGTGAAAAACTCCAACCCCGGAATTTGCTTAAAATCGGCTTTTATATACGTTTCGTCGTCCATCACACAGCAGCCATATTTTGTCAGCATCTTCTCGTAGAGCTTCCGTGCCCGAGTTTTAGCCGTCGATTGTTGCCGCTCATCGCGGTTTGGGAAGTTCTGTACCTTGTATGTATGTAGTCCTGCTCTCTTCTTTGCATTCTGGACGTAGCTCTGCGACATGCCGATCTTTTTAGCCAAATCACGGCTTGAGACGTTGGGATTTGCTTTAATCATCCGCTTCACCTTTCCCTCCGTCTTTTTGTTCTCCGGTCCCGGTTTTCTTCCAGCTCCTTTGCCGTGGTCCAACGTCAACCGCTCCTGGAACCGCTTCAACACTCTGGAGACGGTTGAATGGTGAATGTTCAACATTTTTCCCAACTGCCGGTGCGACAGGTCAAGAAATTCCAGGTGTTTGGAAAGAATTTGTTCTCTCGACTCGCGTTGGTTCACCTCCATTTTCGTTGAATCGAAAAACACTTCGAGTTTGACAGCATGTAAACAATACACATCAATGAGAAAGTGTGCAAAATTTGGTTGATGTTTATCCAATGGTAAAAAAGTTATGCCCTGTTGAATGTGTCGCAATAATTTCGTGTTCGCCCTTTAATACTGAACAGTGCACAAGAATTCTTAATTGTGCTTAAAGATTGAGAACACTGCAAAAATACATCATGCGAACGAAATGCGTAACCTTCTATCAATTCCAAGCTTAATTCAAATTCATACATTTTATTATAAGGAAATCCATCTTGAAAAAAAAAATAGAAGACATGGAGTCTCGCATGGAGTTAAGCATGGAGTGGTGTAGTTTTTGAAATCTTATAATCATTTCAAAAGGCCTCTTAAGAATTTAAAACATAATTTGATTGAAAGCAGCTTTCTGTACGATGTAGGAAAATTAACACACTATAGAATAAGGACATAACTGGGAAAAGATCGGTTTCGTGTTTGAAAGAGATTTCTTTTTTTATCCCAAACCCATGTTAAATTCCGCTTACTGAAACGGAAAAGTAAAGAATCGAAAAGAAATTTCTGAAGCAGTATCCACCTGAAAAGAACGAAAATAAAATTGGAATTTGTAAGGTTTCCACGCAAACTAATGGGAGCTGTCACTTTTACTTTCGGAAAAATATAAGTGAAGGTGACATTTCGTTCCATGCATATCAATTGTCAAAATTCCGCTTGGTAATATTGAACAAAATTCCGTAACCTCTCTACTTTTTAAGTCGATACTGGCCTAAAGTCAAATTTACGCAGTAAGAAAGGTTAGTCTAACATTAGTCTAACGTTAGTCGAACACGTTAGACTGTTCGTCGAATATTTTGTCTAACTTTCGTCTAATGTTAGACGCCTGAGAGACACATCTGACAAATAATGTTAGACGTTGCTGGGTAAAAAAGCTTACCAACTAGTTCAACGATAGACTAGATTTAGGCGATATTTACTAAGGGTGGTTAGACCCGTTAGACTAGGTTTTGCAATCAAAGTTTTATGGTCGTTTCTGGACACTCTGCTACACAAAACTTTTCAGTTTTGGAATACTAGCAGAGTGACAACAAACGACCATAAAATTTTGATTACTTACCTATTTTTGAGCGGCTTTAATCATCATATCCCGCTCCTCGTGCTGGCAGCTTCAAACACCGCCAAGTTTGCCGACTGAGGCAAATGACTGGAACAAAAAAGAACATATTCTGCGAAATAATTCATTCGAGCTTTAGCTGCCAGCGTTGCCATAATTATTTTCAATTATCTTTATATTGCGTCAAAAGAAATCTGATTTCATATGTACCTCTTTTGCTCAAATATGAACGAGACTGGTTAAATATTTATTTATTAGACGTCAAACAATAGTACACCGTTTTGTTACATGGATAATTCTTACATGGATACATCCTTATATTAAAATTAAATGCCTATGTTCTATTACTTCACAGAGTGTTAAAATATTGTTTTCAATTTGTCCTACACTGACCAAAGGAACTTAAGAAGTTCATCCAAAAACCTTATGAAATTTAGCCACAAGCAATCGGTTTGAATTTCATACTTTTAATATATATATATATATATAGTCATGCTTATTTATCACGTCGCATGAAATAAAACGCACGATAAAAAAACACAACAAACCGGTGACTGCTCTGAGAAATTTTTTCTCAACAATTAAATCATGGTCAAGATGACTATCGCATATGATGATTACAATAATTATGAAAATGGTCGAATTCATCATGTTCATGGAATTTATGACTATGATCATGGTAACAATGACTATTCCGACATTATGGCAAATGTTGGATCAACTTTTTTTAATGATCGTTTTGACCATGATCATAGTCGGTTCAAAATCACTATACTGCTATAGTCATCATAACCCCCAATAATGGTAAAATTGACTATCAAATTCCTCTCTGTGTGACTTTACCAAATACCAACCGCTTCACGCGCTGCTATCGGGCTGCTAAATTTGAGCACCCGACTCTTCCCGAAAGCCTCGCTGCTAGTTTGGTAGCGTGTTTAGCAGCGACCGGTACGGTGGTGAGTGATGATAGAGCGCTGCTAAACGGGCTTCTATACCGCACCGTTAATGATGCTCTAAAGAGTCACGCAAAGTGTGAAGCCAAATCTACCTATCGAGCAGCCCAACTAAATCATACATGCACGCAGAATGAGAACTAATCGAAATAAGTGTTGCATGTTCCTCTTGGCGTGACTCTTTATAGGGACTCTAATTTACTCAAATCGTTCAAATTTCTGTTTACTCATAAGAGCACCCGTACCGGTGCGCGACCTAACTATATTTGATCGCCCTCACCATCACTTCAAACCGTATCGGGCGCAACTAAAAGCGCTAGCAAAATTGTGGCGTGACTATCGGAATGAATCAGGCGCTCAAATTTAGCAACGTGATTGTGGCGCGAGAGAGGGTTGCTATTCGACTGCCAATTGTCAAAAATCTCCGATTGGTTTGTTGTTTATTTTTGTTCACGCAATCAGGATTAGGGCACCTCCAATCCTGAGGGATATTCAGATCTATTTTTCGGTGAAATGAATTGGATTCAAAAATTTAGATCACTAAATTTTAGATCAAAAAAGAGAGTTTCCCACCGCTGATCTAAATCGTAAAGATGTATTCAAAGAAATGTAGATGGCAACCAGGGCAACTCGATCCGGTCATACGCCATCTTATTATGTTTCTGCATTTGTTTAGGTGTTTTTTTTTTGTATTCAATTTATAGGCAGGTAAGTTACTTAATATGTTTTAGAATCTGTTAGGCTTCCAATTACTCTTCTTCTTCGAAATGACCATGGTAGATTGATTAGGCGAGTTTTCAATGATGAGAAATTCGCATTAAAAGCCATTGTTACATTTGTCAGTTAGGCCCTAAGGGGTCATTCAAAAACGACGTCCACTCATTAGGAGGGGGAGGGGGGTTTAAAAATTGAGACAATATGTGACAGGGGTAGGGAGGGGGGTTATAAAAATATGACATCCAACAATTTTTAATTAGGTAATCAAATTTGATCAGCGTTGCTACGAAAACAAACGTAGGTGACCAACGTAGGTTAACGAAGAAGTGATCTTTACAATATTCTAATATCTCAACTTAAAGATGGACCGAAACCAAATGGTTCAAACGCTGTTCGATGCATTTTGTCGTGCATACCCGCTGCGCTGTTGACAAGCGAACAACACGCAAAGAAAGCACTCTGTTTTGAACCAACAAAATATTTTGTTGGTATTCAATACAAGGTTTCTTTTTGTTTAAATTCATAAGAAAGTTCCAAATCAATTCAAAATTTCATTCAAATCAAACCAAAAAAAATATTTAAAGTGATCACTGCTGTGTGATTTAAAACAATTGCATTTATTTTTAAACTCAAATGATTAATTTATTGTTTTAACAAAATATTTTTTCACCCTAAGAAATCACTCTGTTTTGAATCAACAAAACATTTTGCTGCTATTCAATACACGGTTTCTTTTTGTTTCAATGCATAAAAAAGTTCCAAATCCATTCAAAATTTCATTCAAATCAAACAAATAAAATTATATAAAGTAATCACTGCTGTGTGATATTAGTTTAAATAACATTTGATTTATAACAATCACATTTATTTTTAAACTCAAATGATTAATTTATTGTTTAAACAAAATATTTTTTCACCCTAAGAAATCACTCTGTTTTGAATCAACAAAACATGTTGCTGCTATTCTATCCAAGTTTTTTATTTGTTTCAATTCATAAAAAAGTTCTAAATCAATTCAAAATTTAATTCAAATCAAATCAATCAAATTATTTGAAGTAATCACTACTGTGTGATACTCGTTTAAATTATATTTGATTTATAACAATCACATTTATTTTAAACTTAGTTTTAAACAAAAATGCTTAATTAATTGTTGTATGAGCGCACATTTCATAGCAGCCATATTGCTACCTCTGACCTCTGCTTTCCTAATGTAAGTTCAAACATAATATATTATAATTTGTAACTTACTTAAATTGTAAAACAGATTATCAACGAGTTATTCTCTTTGCAGATAACTGAAAAAACAGTACAACTTCCGCGAAAACTATTTTGCAAATAAGCTGCCAGTATGACTGCCTCTCCCCAATATTTCTTCCCGAGTCCAGCATCCAACCACATGCACGAAGCCAACTCCTGCAAAGTTCGATTCTTGCGTTCCGAAACGCCGTTCTGCTGGGGGAATTGTTGAAAAAAAAAATAAAAAACACGACTTTCAGTTCTATAAAGCATGAAGTTTTATTTCAATTAAATGGATTTATTATATTAGGTCATCAAAGTTTATTATTTCAACAAATGCGTTTAGTTGATTTAAGAAAACATTTTGTTTTGAACAATAAAACACGATATTCAATTCTATAAAGCATGATGTTTTATTTCAACTCAAAGGTTCTGTTGAATTAGTTCATCATTGTTTATTATTTCAACAAATGCGTTTAGTTGGTTCAAGAAAACATTTTGTTTTGAACAATAAAACACGATGTTCAATTCTATAAAGCATGATGTTTTATTTCAACTCTAAGGTTTTGTTGAATTAGTTCATCAGTTTTATTGGTCCATATTCAAACCAAAATTTTAGTTGAATTGATTCCTCTTTTGTATTGTTATAACTACGTATTTTTCTGCGTGAAGGAGGTGGCGCATAAATACTGGCGAGATAGAAAAACCGAATCCAACTGTGAAGAATTTTTCAAATCGAAAATCAGCACTTTGAAAACGGAAGCTTCGAAACCGAAAGGTACACTGATGGGTCCAGCAGATAAGGGAATGCTGCGAATGGAGGGAGTATCGAAAATCTTCCACAAGTACCACCGGATGAGGGAACTCCGGAATCGCAGCCTTCCAGTTCTTCACAAGGTCCTCCGGATTCGGACAAAAGTGTTTTCTCTTATTTTGAATGCCCCAAACATGATGCGATTTCCAAAGAATTGAAAATTATTAATTCCGAGAAAATTATTTTCTTAACGACCTATTTAAGGTATCATATAAACCATTGAAGAAATTGTTGGAGGATTTGTGATATCGTTCGTTTAAGGTTATTTTTTATCAGGGCTGCTGATTAGAGAGCGAAATGACACTCTTTATGCTATACAGAAAATAACGCTGTCTGACCTGATCAACCGTAGGAAATCGCTGAATAAGGACCTAAAGAAGAAGAAATCAGATCAGCAACGCCAAAAGACACTAGATTGAACAGAAAGAAGATTCTTGAGGAAGAATTTGAAACAAACTCTCAGCTTGCCAAGCGTTTCAAAATGCGGTATACGTAGTTATACCAATACAAAATAGGAATCAATTCAACTAAAATTTTGGTTTAATTATGGACCAATAAAACTGATGAATTAATTCAACAAAACCTTTGAGTTGAAATAAAACTTCATGCTTTATAGAATTGAACATCGTGTTTTATTGCTCAAAACAACATGTTTTGTTAAGCCAACTAAATGCTTTTGTTGAAATAATAAATAATGATGAACTAACTTTGAGTTGAAATAAAACATCATGCTTTTTAGAATTGAACATCGTGTTTTATTGTTCAAAACAAAATGTTTTCTTAAATCAATTAAAAGCATTTGTTGAAATAATAAACTTTGATGAACTAATATAATAAAACCATTTAATTGAAATAAAACTTCATGCTTCATAGAACTGAAAGTCGTGTTTTATTGTTTTTTCAGCAATTACCGCACCATATTCCCCCAGCAGAACGGCGTTTGCAGGAATCGGACTTTGCAGGAGTTGACATCGTGCATGTGGTTGGATGCTGGACTCGGGAAGAAATATTGGGGAGAGGCAGTCATTATGGCAGCTTATGAGTCTTCCATCGGAAGTTGTGCTGTTTTTCCAGTTATCTGCAAAGAGAATAACTCGTTGATAATCTGTTTTTCAAATTATAATATATTATGTTTAAACTTACATTAGGAAAGCAGAAGTCAGAGGTAGCAATATGGCTGCTATGAAATGTGCGCTCATACAACTATTTAATTAACACAATTAATTAAGCATTTTTCTTTAAAACGAAGTTTAAAATAAATGTGATTGTTATAAATCAAACATAATTTAAACGAGTATCACACAGCGGTGATTACTTCAAATAATTTGATTGGTTTGATTTGAATTCAATTTTGAATTGATTTAGAACTTTTTTATGAATTGAAACAAATAGAAACCTTGTATTGAATAGCAGCAAAATGTTTTGTTGATTCAAAACAAAGTGATTTCTTAGGGTGAAATAATTTTTTTAAAACAATAAAATAATCATTTGAGTTTAAAAATAAATGTGATTGTTCTAAATCAAATATTATTTGAACTAATATCACACAGCAGTGATTACTTTGAATAATTTTATTTTTTTGATTTGAATGAAATTTTGAATTGATTTAGAGCTTTTTTATGAATTGAAACAAAAAGAAACCTTGTATTGAATAGCAGCAAAATGTTTTGTTGATTCAAAACAGAGTGATTTATTAGGGCGAAAAAATATTTTGTTAAAACAATAAATTAATCATTTGAGTTTAAAAATTAATGTGATTGTTTTAAATCACACAGAAGTGATCACTTTAAATTTTTTTTTTGTTTGATTTGAATGAAATTTTGAATTGATTTGGAACTTTTTTATGCATTGAAACAAAAAGAAACCTTGTATTGAATACCAACAAAATATTTTGTTGATTCAAAACAGAGTGATTTCTTTGCGTGTGATCCGATCGAGAGTGACCAATCAGAGTTTCTGAAGACGTTGGTCAATCTGGCCCAGCATGGAAAAATAAATTCCTCATTTAAGGATGGAATTGCTTTGATTTCAAAGACTTGCAGCTCTTGGTTGGCTCATCTCGCGACTATTCATAGTTATAAATTAAATGTTTTGAAAATGTTGTCGGCTTAGGAAATATTTCAGTTTGTATATTCCATTTTTTGAAGTAACTAAAATGTCTTAAACCTTGATTTCATAGAATATGGGACAATGCTTTGTTATAGTAGTGCGTGGGGTAGTGCGCTCGGGAGGAAGGGCGGGGGGCTGAGAAATGAAAAAATGCTGGGTATGAGGCAAAAGATAAGTAAAACCTAGCAATTTCAATTTTCTAAACAACCCCCTGTGAATATTTCAGATCTGCCGAGCATTTTGCCATTCCCGCAGAAGAGCTGCTGAACGCGGTTTCTTCAAAAAGTGATGAAGTTTTTATGATGGTACAAATAAAACCTCTTTTATTCACACATTTCGTTTTATTACATGAAAAGTACAAAAAATCCAATACTAAACTTTTTATGAAAAAATAAAATCCATGCACCTTTTCACATAAAACGTATTAAAAAACTCATTTAATTTTTGCTAGGACAAGTTAATGCAATCCATGTACACTATAATTAATATCTATTCAGCTCATGCACTTAAAGACTATATATTTATTGCACATATGGTTAATTGACCACATTTAATCAAAAATATGTGCCGCACCAATACAGAGCAATCACTTTGCACTTTGCCCAAATCTATAGGTGATTGCACTTAAATATAAGGTGCATTGTTTTTTTGTGGTTGGATTATACTGTTCGGTTGCCAGATCGTGATTGGGATGTTGCGGATCATCACAAACTCATTCTCTCAGTGTATGCTGGTTTGGTGATCAAGGAACCCGAGTTTGGAGACAAAGCAACTGTAACATACTCAGGTTCAATATATGTTTCTGTACGTATTTCGACGAATGCCTCAAAGCGACGAACGGGACGCCGAAGCCTGTTCTCATTGTGAGTATGGATGGAGGGCCAGATAAGAATTCGCGATTCCAAAAGACAATTGAAATCGCTGTGTTTCATTTTCAACGGTTGGATCTTGATGCTTTGTTCATCTGCACTAATGCATCAGGTCGTAAGGCATACAACCCTGTGGAGCGCAAATTGGCTTCATTTTCTGAGCAGCTTTCAGGAACCGTTCTCCTTCACGATAAGTTTGGAACCCATTTGGATGGACAAGGGAAGACGGTGGATGCAGCACTGGAACGGAAGAACTTTAGTTTTTCAGGGGAGACGCTTACAGAGCTTTTCAGTTCGGTGGTCTTAGATGACTACAATGTCATCTCTGAGTTAGTCAACAGCGACGAGTTTGAAATCAATAAGTCAGAGCTGTTAATCAAACCAGCTGCTTGGATGGCAAAGCATGTTCGTTCATCCCAGTGTATGCTGCAGATCAAAATGTACTGACGAGAAATGTTACGTTCCGTTCCGCAGTTCTTATCTGCATTTCACCCAACGACGATTCTTGCCAGCGCCAATTCCTTTGTGCTACATACAAATATCTGCTATGAGGTACGCAACACTTTTTTCTAAATCTAGCGTTTTTTGGAGAAGAAAACATGCCATACGATAGGTTTTGTCCATCTGTTACTGAAAAATTAGGAAAGAGGTCATGCGATGAGTGTGGAGTTTACTTTGCATCTAGCGTTCCTTTGAAAAAGCATGCTGTGGTCCAAAAAAAACCACGTCAAGGAAAACTACAGCCAAAAAAGGTCATTGCCAAGAGAGACAAAGAACTCCTGGTTTCAAAAACCAAAACAAAAAAAATACAACCACACCCCCCCCCTCCCCCAACCACCACCACACCCCCCACACAAACACAAAACAAAACAAACAAAAAAAAAATAAAAAAAAAAAAAAAAAAAAACCCAAAACATAATTTTTTAAAAAAATGAAAAAACAAACAGAGGAGGGGGGGCCGTTTTTCCAATAAAGGGGGGGGGGGGGAAAAAACCCAAAAATTGAGGACTTATTTTTTTAACCCCTAAAAAAATTCTTGACAATTTAAACGTTTTGGATTTTTTTGCGTGAATTTGGCAGTTTTCCTATGGACGAATCTAGGTTAAAAAACGAAAGGGTGAGTTATGTCAGTGACATAACTGCAAAGTTGACGTAGGACTGCTTGTTGATGTGAAGAAACTGATGTCATCGAATTAATAAATTTCTACTATATTTTATTCAGTCTATAGAACCATGAAACCCTATGCTACTGGTGTGTGAGGCTCCGGTTCTTCTTCCGCAATTGGTTCTCCACAAAAATTGATAGAAACTGCAGTTCGGCTCGAATTTACTGTTAATGATATTTTGTTTGTTAAATCAGCGCCAACATTAAATTAAGGCGAATTTGCTTTTGTAAACAATGGCTTTCGTATTCATTTGCTCTTGAACAAAAGGTCACAAATACAAATACAAATTAAGCACTCTTTAAGGAAGATCAGCTTATTTCTATCCGCTGATATATTCAATTTGAAGGAATTGTATTCAACTTCCGATAAATTAGCAGACAAAGTGTTTGTTTACAAAAACAGATTCGCCCTAATCAAATGTTGGCGCTGAAATGTCCAACGTTCTTGTAAGTGTGACATGGATTCTGTGTTTATGGAGGAAACATGGTTCGTGATTGAAATGTTCTTCACAGTCTTCTTGGGCGGCATGACAGCTTGAGTGTTTGTCGGCACGTGATACTACGATAAAAATAGGCATTTGCACCGCCTTCAACTCGAGATTGTACAGACTGAATATTGAACATACACTCAAAAGTTGAAAAGGTGGCAAAAAAGTGCAATTGCAGTTTTGCAATCATATCCTGAGAAATCCGCATGATTCAGAAAAGGCTATTTTGCCCATTTTGATCCACAATGCGTTTTATGGTACAAATGCAAGTGTGTGCAAGCGACTGGCAAGCAAATATAGCTCGAAACAAATTTATCGCTGTAGGATCCTTATTCAATCATCACCAACATATCAATATACAATATGGATGAGTCCATATCACAAAATGCCGCAACGCTATTGGCCACTGTTGTATTGCCGCCGCCAAGTGTTCTATTTTTGTCCTCGCTGATCATCGACAAAGCGCTTTGGTTAATAAACAATGCCATGCAAGTTTGTTAGCGACCGGTTGTACATAGCTTGGTGGAAAATATATCCATTTGCATCATTGCTGTACCATGAATTCCTCGCCAAAAAAACTACTTGTAGGGTTTATATTCCCCATCCTTTAGTTTATCGAAGTGGCTAAATGGTTGCTATCAAAAGCCGCCGCGCTGACGTTCGCGGTTCGTATCCTGATATCGTATCTGTATATTATATTTTGGTGAGCCATCTGACTTTCGGGACACACATCTCTTACTCATCAACTAAATATCACTGCGCACAACCTCACGCACACGTTCAATTTTTCATCGCAGTTTTTGTTACTATTTTGCCCACAACTAATGTTAGATTTTTCATCCAAGTTACGATCAATAGCAAGAATGGAACAAAATCAAGCGAAATTGTCTTACAATCTTACTTTTTGGGTGTAGAGCGAATTACGAAAAACTTAACCTAACACCAAGTAGACCAGTTTGGACATTTTCGTTTTGCAAAAAGTTCCACAGGCTGGAGCGGGATTCGAACCCTCAACTTCATGACAACAACCGCTTGAACGACGGGCGACGCCGCTAACCACTTGACCACGAAGATGATGTGGGCGATTGATTTGGCCATTTTCTCCGGGACGCGGCAGTTTAAGCAACGCCATGTTGAGCCGGTGCGTGGTAATGAACATTTCGATGAGCTCAAGAGAAATTTCTTTCAAACATACTCTTTAGTTGGCAACTTGATTTGATCGTCCTGAAAAGGACAGATTTTAGTTGTTTACGGAGGGATGATTTACGTCAGCGTCGACGTCGGGCTTCTTCCGCTTGCCTCGTCTAGCGGACGCACCAGCCACATCAGGCGGCGTCTACTCGATCTCCAGCAGCAGGGCGAAAAACTCGGAAAAGTGCTTTTTTATCAGGAGAGCGGGATACACACGTCTAAAAAGGGATGCACAACGTCTGGTCCAATAACGAATGATAGCTTTTCGCCATGCTGGGCATGTAATGGCATATACCATTACATGACAGGAAGGGGGTTCTCAACGAAGGCAATGCGAATCAAATTTTACAAAAGGGGACGGGCCTCAGTTGTTACGCCAGACAGTAGCATTGAAATGAAGTCATTAGTTTTCATTAGAGCGACAGGGGTTTCCGAGATTAAATTTGCATCTTTTCAACTCAGGCAACAGAAAAACGGCCCTTGTCAGGGCCTCATAACCCTATCCAAAGAGAGTTGCAAAAGAATAGAGTTTATAAATATTGGCCAGAAAAATTATAACTCACATTTTAAAACTACCTGCAACTAACCTAATCTATTATCTGCACCTAATCCACTATGAACCTATGTACAACAAGAACTACAATGAAGCTAACCTACCCCCTACACTGAATATGTGAAACACATAATTGGTCTGCCGTGCTGCAGTTCCGCTCAAATTAACTGTTAATATTTCGTTTGTTGAATGTACAACGTGCTTGCTAGTTTTAACATGGCAAATAGAGATTTATATACGGACACTAATAAAAAAATATGATCATTTTCTCCAGAACGTGGCTTTTCAAGCAACGCCATGTTGAGCCGGTGCGTGGTAATGAACATTTCAATGAGCTCAAGAGAAATTTCAATCAAACATACTCTTTATTTGGCAAATTTATTTGTTCGTCCTGAAAATACAGGGTTTTAGTTGCTAACGGAGGGAACATGGTTTGCTATTGAAATTTTCTTCTCGGTCTTCCTGGGCAGCAGGATGGCCTGAGTGTTTGGCAGCACGTAATACTACGATAAAAATTGACATTTGCAACGGCTTTCACTCGAGAGTGTACACACTGAACATTGACCATTGAGCGAATTACAACGAACAACTTAACCTAACACCCAGTGGATTAAACTGGACATTTTCGCTTTGCAAAAAAGTTCCACCGGCTGGAGCGGGAATCGAACCCTCACTTCATGGCAATGAACGACGGGCGACGCCGCTAACCACTTGACCACGAAGATGATGTGGGCGATTGATTTGGCCATTTTCTCCGAGACGCGGCTTTTTCAACGCCATATTGAGCCGGTGCGTGGTAATGAAAATTTCGATGAGCTCAAGAGAAATTTCTATCAAACATACTCTTTAGTTGGCAACTTGATTTGATCGTCCTGAAAAGGACGGATTTTAGTTGATAACATGGTTCGCGATTGAAATTTTCTTCAGTCTTCTTGGGCTGCAGGACACCACTCTGTGAAATGGTCACACCGGAGAAAAGTTTGTTCAGCTCCTCGTCGTTGCGGATGGCTAGCTGCAGGTGACGTGGGATGATTCTGCTCTTCTTGTTTTCACGGGCGGCGTTTTCTACCAACGTGCTCCGCAAACACGTCTATCGCATACGGATGCACAGCGAGAACTGATGATTGGTCGGTCGTCCCCACATGTTTGAAATTCGCTGGCACGGTAACTGTGGCAGTATGAACCAATCAGAGCGAGGCGCAAACATGATGTCATTTTCGACCAATAGCGTTGTGCGTTTAGACATTTTTCTTTTAAGTACATTTTAATTAGTTTAAACAAACATTATGAATTAAGTTTGCAACAGGGATTCAACGTTGATGTTCTACCTTGCGAATGAAATACTTATCGTAAAATGTCTGTGGGCCAGAGAGGAGATATTATCGTTCAAAGTCTCCAAACCCGCGTAACGCTTGCGATTTCAGAAATTTTAGAACGGCGCCCCTATACAGGAATAGAAAAGAGAGACGTAAGTCCTACGTCAAACTTTTTTTCCCCCCCTTTAGTTTAACCCCCCGCCTCCGTCTCTTCTTTTTTATATTTTTTCTTTTTCCCACCCATCTCTCACTCATCAACTAAATATCACTCCGCACAACCTCACGCACACGTTCAATTTTTCATCGCGAGTTTCTGTTACTATTTTGCCCACAACTAATGTTAGATTTTTCATCCAAGTTACGATCAATAGCAAGAATGGAACAAAATCAAGCGAAATTGTATAACAATCTTACTTTTTTGGGTGTAGAGCGAATTACGAAAAACTTAACCTAACACCAAGTAGACCAGTTTGGACATTTTCGTTTTGCAAAAAGTTCCACTGGCTGGAGCGGGATTCGAACCCTCAACTTCATGACAACAACCGCTTGAACGACGGGCGACGCCGCTAACCACTTGACCACGAAGATGATGTGGGCGATTGATTTGGCCATTTTCTCCGGGACGCGGCAGTTTAAGCAACGCCATGTTGAGCCGGTGCGTGGTAATGAACATTTCGATGAGCTCAAGAGAAATTTCTTTCAAACATACTCTTTAGTTGGCAACTTGATTTGATCGTCCTGAAAAGGACAGATTTTAGTTGTTTACGGAGGGATGATTTACGTCAGCGTCGACGTCGGGCTTCTTCCGCTTGCCTCGTCTAGCGGACGCACCAGCCACATCAGGCGGCGTCTACTCGATCTCCAGCAGCAGGGCGAAAAACTCGGAAAAGTGCTTTTTTATCAGGAGAGCGGGAAACACACGTCTAAAAAGGGATACACAACGTCTGGTCCAATAACGAATGATAGCTTTTCGCCATGCTGGGCCTGTAATGGCATATACCATTACATGACAGGAAGGGGGTTCTCAACGAAGGCAATGCGAATCAAATTTTACAAAAGGGGACGGGCCTCAGTTGTTACGCCAGACAGTAGCATTGAAATGAAGTCATTAGTTTTCATTAGAGCGACAGGGGTTTCCGAGGTTAAATTTGCATCTTTTCAACTCAGGCAACAGAAAAACGGCCCTTGTCAGGGCCTCATAACCCTATCCAAAGAGAGTTGCAAAAGAATAGAGTTTATAAATATTGGCCAGAAAAATTATAACTCACACTTTAAAACTACCTGCAACTAACCTAATCTATTATCTGCACCTAATCCACTATGAACCTATGTACAACAAGAACTACAATGAAGCTAACCTACCCCCTACACTGAATATGTGAAACACATAATTGGTCTGCCGTGCTGCAGTTCCGCTCAAATTAACTGTTAATATTTCGTTTGTTGAATGTACAACGTGCTTGCTAGTTTTAACATGGCAAATAGAGATTTATATACGGATACTAATAAAAAATGTTGCTCATTTTCTCCAGAACGTGGCTTTTCAAGCAACGCCATGTTGAGCCGGTGCGTGGTAATGAACATTTCAATGAGCTCAAGAGAAATTTCAATCAAACATACTCTTTAGTTGGCAAATTTATTTGTTCGTCCTGAAAATACAGGGTTTTAGTTGTTAACGGAGGGAACATGGTTCGCGATTGAAATTTTCTTCTCGGTCTTCCTGGGCAGCAGGATGGCCTGAGTGTTTGGCAGCACGTAATACTACGATAAAAATTGACATTTGCAACGTCTTTCACTCGAGAGTGTACACACTGAACATTGACCATAGTGCGAATTACAACGAACAACTTAACCTAACACCCAGTGGATTAAACTGGACATTTTCGCTTTGCAAAAAAGTTCCACCGGCTGGAGCGGGAATCGAACCCTCACTTCATGGCAATGAACGACGGGCGACGCCGCTAACCACTTGACCACGAAGATGATGTGGGCGATTGATTTGGCCATTTTCTCCGAGACGCGGCTTTTTCAACGCCATATTGAGCCGGTGCGTGGTAATGAAAATTTCGATGAGCTCAAGAGAAATTTCTATCAAACATACTCTTTAGTTGGCAACTTGATTTGATCGTCCTGAAAAGGACGGATTTTAGTTGATAACATGGTTCGCGATTGAAATTTTCTTCAGTCTTCTTGGGCTGCAGGACACCACTCTGTGAAATGGTCACACCGGAGAAAAGTTTGTTCAGCTCCTCGTCGTTGCGGATGGCTAGCTGCAGGTGACGTGGGATGATTCTGGTCTTCTTGTTTTCACGGGCGGCGTTTTCTACCAACGTGCTCCGCAAACACGTCTGTCGCATACGGATGCACAGCGAGAACTGATGATTGGTCGGTCGTCCCCACATGTTTGAAATTCGCTGGCACGGTAACTGTGGCAGTATGAACCAATCAGAGCGAGGCGCAAACATGATGTCATTTTCGACCAATAGCGTTGTGCGTTTAGACATTTTTCTTTTAAGTACATTTTAATTAGTTTAAACAAACATTATGAATTAAGTTTGCAACAGGGATTCAACGTTGATGTTCTACCTTGCGAATGAAATACTTATCGTAAAATGTCTGTGGGCCAGAGAGGAGATATTATCGTTCAAAGTCTCCAAACCCGCGTAACGCTTGCGATTTCAGAAATTTTAGAACGGCGCCCCTATACAGGAATAGAAAAGAGAGACGTAAGTCCTACGTCAAAAAATTGGAATAGCTTCGAATTAAGCTTTGAATTTAAAAGTACATAATAAAACCAGTTTTGTCCGTTACATTGTTTGTTGATGCAAAAAATACTCATCCTCATTCGAAAGCTTGCCCTTGGCTTTTCCACTATACGTCGTTTCAAAGAATAGGAACTTCCGTTACGAGAGTTACAGCGCGGAATTTTGCAGTCAAAAAATGTATCACTGACTTTTAAATCATTTTTAAGCAAGTGGTTTTTGAAAGCCTTTGCAAGCCAGAGATATAACCTGCAACCTGTGTTCATGGCACTGAAAACGGACTGTAGCGCACGATGCCTGCAAATCTAATTACAAAATTAGTATCAAATACTTACAGAAGATTTCAACTCAACGTGCATCCTCCTGTATACAGTAGTATCAACAATCAATGTGCAACTAGCGATTTGAAATTGGTTCACTGTTGTAGAACCCGTAGTTCCGAAGTACACCTTGCAATCTGTACCTTGCCATGCACTCTTGCGCTTTTCAGTACCTCTTGGTACAAGTATCTTTGGCTTTGTTTTGATTACTATGTTATTTTGACAGAATATTTGAGAGTGTATTGGTGTGAGTTATGGTCTTGGGGGCGAATCATTAAGCTTGGGACCGAGCTTGGGACCAGTGTGCTAGTACTTCCTGAGCCAAACAAAAAAAAATCGTTTTCTTCATGACTATCCACCCGCTGGTAGTGTACAGATCAAAATACAGTGCAAAAGTTGATATATGATTTCGTTATTAACGAATGCCCCAGTAAACAAATGAGAAATAATAATTCTAGACAAAATAGTCAAAAGGTCAGAAGTAACATTTGTAAACAATGACTCCTAGCGTATTTTTCTGGGATCTGCTTGCTCCCACAAACAAAATAGCACCAGAAACAGATACAGGGAGTTATTACCTTCCCGTTGGTATTGGATATAGATGTTAGCAACTTGGCATTTCCAGAAAATTTACGTTTTAAGTCATTGTTTACAATTGTTACTTTCGACCTCTTGACGATTTTGTCTATAGAATGGTTTTTTTTTTCGAGCTTTTGACGATTTTGTCTTGAGTTGGAACATAGTCCTCTGTTATCTCCATTTACCGTGTACACTGTCTGAATTCCTACCTTTAATTAATCTGGTAGCTCCAAAGTTTATGTTTTACTTCGTTTGTATCATCCTGTGCTGTATAAATTTAAAGTTCTAAGAATTTATAAACATTTCATGTTAAATTTCTAGATATGATGTCTACTCATGGTTGAAGTGACATAGACTTTGGTTAAAATTACAAGTGAATATACTTACAATAGTTTTTTGGCTACAATTTCACATTCGTAAAGGTTCTACAGTACAATGGCGTCTGACGTTTTATGTTCGAGTGTCAATGATCCAAATTTTACAATAATTTGTATGTTTATCGATAAGTTTTCTGATGTATGTGGTATTAATAAACCTCCAATAAGTGAGCTATGTCGAATGTTAGAAAACACAACTGAGGGTAAGTCATTTTCTTTTGATCCACTTATTTTTCGAAACCACCAAGAGCTAATGTTCTATTTTGCGACTAGCGACTCATAAAGGTTGCACCGCTCAACTAGTGCTTGGTGGTCATTAGAGGAACCTACGCTGCCTACTTTTGATTTCGACGGAATTGCTTTTGTAAATAACATGTTATTTTTTATGATCAACAATGACTTCATTCGCTGATTTAAGGTCTTAAACTTAAAACTATTACCATTTTTGTTTTTGAACCTAGGTTGAAACCAGTTCCAACCCGCGATACCTGAACTTATTGTCAGTGTAAACCTTAATCCTATACCAGTAACATACACACCGACCTATTTTATTTTTATTTATTTTTTTCTTATTAAAATTGACAAGCCTAATCTTTATACCTAATCCAGGTTTGAACTAAATCAAAAACGAATACAGTATATGCCAGCGGTCAGATGCCATATTGCTCTACCAGCCGACTGTCAGGATAGGCATACGGTATACGTAGGAACCATGGTTCACAAAAGGGGATCACGTCCTTCTACGGGATCATGACATTTCGTGGAAATACATCGTCGAATGGATTCGTTTTCTCGCAAATGGCAGGCAAATAATGAGGAAAGAATTTAGACATAAACATGCTGCAAAAATCAAGTCTCAATTATTTATTTGATTTTAATACTATTGAGTCCTGATCTGGATTGTCAATTTCTTTAGCTTTCCTGCTTCTCAATATTTCTTGTAACAAAGACAGTTCTTTACTGTTTCAAGTTCGTTGACAGTCTGATCATACGATGTAAGATTAAATCTTCAAAGAGTTCATAGTTCATTTTTATTGTTGAAGGCATCTAGTGTTTTCTCTAAAGAGGCTGACGGGTACGCTGGTTCAGTTCACGGAGTGTGTGCTCAGCGAGCAGAATGTCGTGGATTCTATCCCAGATTTATCCACCTAACACATTTCAACCGTCTTGTGGCACTTATGAGGGGTCGCAGAGTTCTCTGCATCTCTCTTAAGTAAGTCTTGAACTAACCATTCTTCATATCCCCCCAGATGCAAGCACGTGGCTAGGACTCGATTGTCGGCGTTTGTATCACATCCATCGGTAGAATAAGTGATTAATCTCAAAATACTGCATCTTTCTATGAATGTCTACAACACTCATACAACCATCTAGGGCTCGTTCTACCTACGAAGATCTGCAACATGGTTAATCCAAATGCTAATGCTAACCAATCTCTGTTTTATCTTAAAGGGTGTTTCAATTTCTAAATTAATACACATATTTCTTCTATATCTGTTTTTATTATAACAGTGTAATTTATTATATTATTATAACTCTATCGACTACAACATCTTACTCAACAATAGCATATAAATGCATATCTCTAAATCGATTTGGTTTAACAATACATATCTCTTCTGGGTCGTTCCTTTCGGTCCGCTAGTAGAGTTTCCATTTTGATATCCTTCTGGGATTCATCATTCATGATGTTTGAACTTGCCTCTTTAGTGTTACTTACTTGTTACATTGGAATACATTTCTCATGAAATACTTTCATGACATCCTGAACATTCCGCAAAAATCGAACGCGACGGCTGCTTCTTATAACCAGTTTCGCTCTTGCAGCCACGGCGTATCTTTCCTCCACAAACGTCAAATCTAATTGTAACTTTTTGCGGTCATCTGAATCCTGTCTTCAAATCAGCAGACTGTTTAGTTTTGAAAAACCATTATGTTGGAATGAATTGTTCTTTTTGAAATGATTACACGTTATAATTTTGAATGCCCTGGCCAACGCTGAAGGGTTTGACGATGATTCGTCAAGTGTCGATGTTGGAGGGAAACTTTCGGGGTTCTCACAAGCCTTTACACCGTTTTATTGGATGTGATTCAGTGCTGTAAGCTAAGCATTTAATTAGTCTACTGTAGAGATTCAAATTACAAAAAAACACTAACATTGGTCACTCTAGTTTGTATGCTGCCCCAACAATCGAAAATATATTGAAAATATATGTGCTAATATATATCTAGCTAAACGAACCAAAATAGAAATTTAATTGCTGATTGCTAGTTCACATGTGCTGTCTATACTGCCTATTGTTTACAGTCTAATTCCCTACTGCCCATCACTGCCTATTATTTCCTTTGACGTATGCTCATAAGCCATTGTAATGCTTCCATTCGTTGTTTTCTATCGAGGGGTATTCGATCGGGGAGTCCGTAGAGTTTGTACAGATAGACCGGCGCGTAAGGCAGGACACGGCATCTCCGGTCCGGCTTTACCACCAGTCACATCCAACCGCGCCAACTTTGTCACTGGTCGATGAACCATGCCGTCAGTAGTCTGCACTACAGCATCACGTACACGTCCATCACGCCCTACAATTACCTCGGCCACTCGCCCTCTGAACCATCCGTTACGAATTTTCTCATTCACCTCCTCTAACCACTTTGTGCGACGTGCGATGGTCGGAAGATACTCTAGTACCCACAGTCGCCATAATTGGTCGACCATGGCTCGGCATAGGTTCCAGTCGTATCGACTAGCTTGTTGCGGATTCGCCAACAACCTCGGAGTCTGTGTTACACCGCTGGAGCTTAGTAGAAAAAAATAATTCGGCGTCAGCGCTTCCTGGTGCGCCGTCTCCAAAGGAATGTAGGTTAGTGGCCTCGAATACACTACACTCTCTGCTTCCACCAGCACCGTTGCCAGCGTTTCTTCATTCGGTGCCCGTAGAGTGTCCATCACAGCGAGTGCGGTCTTAACCGAGCGGACAAGACGCTCCCAGGCACCACCCATGTGGGACGCTCTCGGAGGATTGAACATCCACTTTGTGTTGGCGTTTGTAAACGTTTCGGCTAACTGGCGATCGATTTCGTTCATCTCCTCGTTCGTACCTCTATCGCTCCGTATCTCCACAGGAGCTTCTCTGCGTCCGATGAAACGCCTTATCGCCATCTTACACGACACGGTGGAAAGCATGTGGACGACCTCGAGGTGTACCGCGCGGGTCGTCATGCACATGAATAGTGCGACCCATCGTTTGGCGGTGGTACGGTTCACTCTCACGGCGATTGGTCCAAAGTAATCGACGCCTACGTATGAGAACGGACGCACATACGGTTGCAGCCTAGCTGCACGGAGCGGCGCCATTCGCGGTATAGCTGGAACCGGTTTTGTCACCTTGCACCTTGCGCACCATAGTTCTGAGCTGGGAGATGTGGAAACGCTGTCTTATCTCATTCACGACTGTTTCACCATTAGCGTGTAGGTACTTCCTATGATACCAGTCGATGAGCAGCTATGTTCCCAAGTGCTCCTTTGGCAAAAGATAGGAAATTTGGTGTCGTACGGGGCAAAAATTGCGTCAGCGATCCGAGTTTGCCCAACTCTTCTTGCAAAAGCGGTCCGGTCAATCGTGATTTCTTGGTCGCTGTCCACCGCAAGTTCTGCGAGTATCGATGAACGTAGCCTATAGCTCGGATCAAACGTGTCCACCTTGAAGACCTCTCCCATGCCACGAATCGTAACTCCATCATCTTACAATGCACCCTGCAGGATCTTAGTTCTTCGTCGGTCTTCTCTTCGGTTTGGTTCACGCTCGATGTCCATTGATCTACAGGCAGATATAGATTCTTGTCGCCGCGAAACCAATGGCTATTTGATGAAATGCAGGGACCTCTTTCCCACTTTGTGGCCTCATCTGCCACATTCTTCTTGGTAGATATCCAGTGCCAAATCGCTTTTCATGGAATCCGTAGAGAACGTCCAGTAATGTCCTGAGAAAATCTGGTCCTTTCAGCAGCATCGTATTGAGTGAGATGTCATCTACCTTTGCCGCCGCATCACAGAAAATGCGAATTTTGGACGGCTTCTTGGGGTTGATAACCACACCTAAGGTTAGATACCATGTGTGCCTTGGATCCGAACCGTCGAGTTCATTTTGCGTCGCCTTGTGGGTGTATCCTTTCACCTGATACTCAGACAGCTGTCTCCTCACGCTTTCTCCGATAACAGGGTCGTTTTGGATACGCCTTTCCAGACACTGCTACTACCGAACTGCCATTTGATTGCTGTCCGGGAACTCGAAACAGTCGTACTTCCATAAAAGTCCAGTTTGGAATCGATTTCCGATACGCTTCGTGGTATCCCGCAAGATCCGATTAGCTCGCTGTACCTCTCCTGACTCTGGGCGCGTTACTTCCATTACTCCTAGGCTGTCTACCGAAAAGAATTGCTCCACAAGGTCGTGAAGCGTTTGATCGGCCTCCTGGCATTCGCAAAGGTGGAAAGTGTGAACTCTGTCCTCGGTTCTTTCTTGACTGGATCCGTAAACCGTCCATCCCAATCATGTCTGCGATGTTATGGGTTCGCCTGGTTGACCATCGCGTAGCTTCAGTTTAGATGTTACGTGCGCATTATCATTTCCTATGAGGATACGAGGCTGCGCGTTCTCGTAATCGTCGACCGGTAAATCTCTCAGACTTCATGACTTCACCAACTCCGCATACCGTAATGACTGCGTGGGTAAGTCCAACTTGCTCATTGTGTGCACGTCGGAGAAGGTGTGTCTCGTCGAGCTCGTACGTCCTGCGATCTCCAAACCGACACGTGCTGTATTAGCCTCTGTCCTCTTCACATTCGACGTCTACTGCAGGCATAATGGTTGACTTTCTCCAACGACATCTAGCTGCTTTAAGACCTCCTCGTCGACCAGTGTTTTCTCCGACCCGTCATCCAAGAAGACATATACTGATACTGAACGGTTGTTCCCGTGTAGCGTTACAGGAATGATCCGAAACAGCCTTGTTTTCCCAATGAAATGGTGATTTGCGGTGACCTTGAAACTGCTCGGCTTTGGTTCTGCCGATTCTTGCAAGATCTCTCCTCTGTCTACCTTGGCATTGTCTCCTATTGGATTACTATCCCGTTTACCTCGCTTGTCCTCATCTCCATTTTTGCTGGTGTCCCGATGTTCCTCCTTCGTGTGCAGCAACGGATGATGACGTCGCAGGCACCCGTCAATATCACATTGTTTGCGAATCTTGCAAGGCCTTCTTCCATGTGCGCCAAAACAAAAGCGACACAAGCCGAGCTGTTGTATCGTTTACATTCCTCGACGGCCTTTCTACGAAATTCTGAACAATCTTTAACCCGGAGCTCCGGGTTCTTGCAAATTAGGCATGCCGGATTTGATAAGCGTGCGGCACCTCGTACTGGTTCCACTGCTGTCGGCATCGACGTCAAGTTATCGTATGTGTGAGTTCCGCAGAAATTCTTATCTTTGCCGGTCTTCTCCTTCGCCGACCGCTGCTGTGGTGATTGCTGTTGGCTTGGGTCATACTGCAGTGTTACGCAGTTGCTGCCCACACCAATGTCTGCATGTACTGGGCAAACGAACGGATATTGACTTCTCCGCATCGTTGCTTGTACAGAGACCAGTCATGCTTCATATTTGCTGGAAGCTTTTCTACCAACTCGAATAGTAGCATCGGTTTGTTGAGATGCGCTTCATGTCTCCCGGATTCCAGATGATCACTGAGATTCTGCACTGCCATGCCAAATCCGATAAGTAAATCGAGCCTGTTCTGCTTCGGCGCTGGTACTCCTCGAATCTTCTGCAGCAACGCGTGGATCAGCAGCTCCGGCCTTCTATACAGTGTCTCAGACGTATAAAGAACATGCGGAACACCCGCTGGCAGAAGCAGTCGACTCCGTACTGATTCTACTGTATGTCCTTTGAGAAAATCTGGCGAGACTACAGCGGCGAGACTCACCCGCTGTAGTCTCGCCAGATTTTCTGCGTCTGTGAATCCGCACGCCTCAGTGGAATTAGCGTATGCACTAATACCCCCCCGTCCAAACCTAGCAGCTCCTTTGCCATCACGTGCCTAGCTGCCAATTGTTGCGGTGTTGGTCCACAATATAGAGGGATCTGAAGGAGGGAGGTTGTTCCGGTGGCGGCTGTACTGCTGAACTGCGTCGTTGTTCCAATCGATCTCTCTGCTGTGCTGGTTGGCCACCTAGTCTCCCTCGCCCGGGTTGAGCAGGAAATGATCCCCTCGGAGGCAACCCTCCTAGTCAATCTGCCACTGACAACAATCCCCTACTACGATTTACACTGTTTTGATTGACTTCGTTTAACACGGACGACTGCGCGGCGGCTTGGGAACTCGAATTTACGGTTTGTGAAAAAACCGGCGGATTGTTTAAGGAGGCCTTACTGAGAGGCAAAAGCATGTCAACAGTTGAGACTGTAAACTTCGAGACGGTAATTTTTTTTAATGAATTCATTTATTTGTACAGGCTCAATCGAATAAACTTTACAAAGCCAAGTTTTCATGTTTATATACACAACAACAAACAAACACCCACAAACACGCCCACCCAGGCACCAAACAAGCAAGCAGTTCCCCCCACACACCCAACAAACGACAAGACAAAAACAACAAAGAGCACCAAAAGCAAAAAACCACGTAGATTGCGCGGATTTGTCCATAAAATTCGGTCTGGCGCGGATTTGGAGCGGATTCGTTCAACACCATATTGATATACCCACACAGAAACAAAAGCTTTCACGAAAATGAAAACGGACCGTGAACTAGTTCACGTTTTCAGGATTTTTACCTAAAACGTGATTTAGTTCATGATTACGTGATTCAGTTCACGGTGTATTTTTGCTTGTTCTCGAATTCATGACTGCAGTCCACGGATCCGGGCACGGATTTTTTTCCGTGCAGTACCGAGTTAAATGAAGATAATAAATATGAGTAAGCTTCAGCAACTTCAAGGTTGGAAGGATCATAAATAAGGATTCCATCAAAGAAATCGTCCACTGAGTCGATATTATTGACTTTTAAATTAGACAAATCTAAAATTCACGAAGAACTAGTACTTTGCAAGTGTCAAGTTGTCAACTAAAACGGTTGAATCAGAAACAGATTTGGAAGTACTTGATTTTTTATTCCAGGACGATAATTTCTCTGCAATGAGAACATTGCTCAACATTGTAACTTGCGTATCTCATTCTAATGTAGAGGTCGAAAGAAAATTTTCACTATCTAAGCATGTGTTACCGGAAAACCGAACTAGGCTCAGTGAACAGCAGTTCAATAATCGTAAAAATATTTTGAGTGGCATGCATTTTTTTGAGAATGATATAACCAGATTTGTTGTTTCAAAGGACTTGATTTTTAAAGCGAAATTTGCGAGGCAATCTTACGAATCCAAACAGAAACAAAAGAAAGCTTTTGAATTAGTGGAGGCACAAAAAAATAAGGAAAAAGCAAAGAAGGAAGCAAGGCACCAGATTAAAAAGCAAGAAGAAGTTGTAGGAAGGAAAAGGAAGGCTAAAGAAGATATTTTTAATTTGATGGAAAAATAAATCAGAGCTATGACATCCAATAATCCAGAAACATCATTCCTGAAAGTTCTTTTGAAACAAAAAGATAACATCCAGCAGGAGGATCAATCAGAAAGGGAAAAAATAGATCATATGAAGGCTATTGAGAACAATTAAATGTTATGACGTATATTGTTAAATAAATACGTACCTATCTTGATACACCATTGACAAAATATGGATCATTCTCTTTGACATACTTTACATATCGGCTGTGTTCGAGATGCTTTCATCACTCACTCAAACGTCCTGTGCTCCTCCAGGGGTGAACTTGCACAGCGTGGATCACATCTTGGGTCATTGGTTGTTTTAGTCTGGACATTTTTATTAAGTTGGTTATCGGTCAATTTATTTGACTCAGCTCATCGTGACTTATGTTTCGCTCTTTACAGGTTTTATTTCCACACTGGAGTTTTCAATTACATTCCTGTTTTGAACAATGCATCTAATTGGCTCAAAAACGTAGACATTCTGATTGTGGGGAACTGTTTTAGCTCCACCGAGACCCTATTCCAAGCGCTGGGTTTTTCTGAAGGAAATTAATCAAAAATCTACTTCTATTATTTGTAGCATACTGCCAAAAATGAGTGATGCATGTTATTGTTTACCCCTTGTTTGAAAAAGGTTCGCCTACTGATGAAGCCGTTCCCCATCCTATATATTTGATGCTTGATAAGTTATAGAACATTCGTGTGTGGATTGGATTTGAAGGCGCGGATTTGATTTTGAACTCGCGCGGATTTGATTTTGAACTCGCGCGGATTTGGCGCGGATTTATTTTCAGACTTCTCGTAACAACCCCACCAGCACAACAAAAAAAAACAAAGACCAACAAAACCAAAGATCAAAATACAGAAGAATATCACTATACCACCTTACCCCAAAAAAACAATAGAAACTGAAATTAAACAAACAAAACAATGTTTTCTTAACTAGAAATATCAGGGATAACTAGGAAATTATCTGGCAATTGTTCATTAACAAAGATCAAAAACTCAAATAAAAAACGAGTTAAGTGATATCCAACAAAAAAAGAGCGTATACGCGAAATAACTAAAGTCAAAAGATAACAGATTTAGAATGTTATCACTTTTATAATGCCGACCATTACTCGCGCTCAGTTAAAAGAATACAATTTTATGATGGGAAAGCGGTGAAACATAAACAAAAGCATAAGAACAATGGTTTTCTTAAATCTAGAATTTCAAATTACAATTTTTTAATTGAACGTTTTCACCGTAAAAAAAATCACTCACTCACACATCAACACTCACACACACAACCCCAATCACACACCGATGCACACAATCCCCAAAAATTTCAACCTAAACAAGCAAGTTAATCAAACTACAATCTAAGGCTAATGTTAGTCAAAAACACATAAATGAGTTTCATAAACTCCAGATCGCGTGCAGCCAAAATGTCTCGAATCGGTACATTTGGTTGTCTACCTCGAGCCCGAAGGGAATCATAAAGCTCAGATCTGACTCCACGATGCTCAGCACAAAACCAAATAACGTGATCTGCGTCCTGGTAACCTTGTCCTCATTCACAGAGATTGATGTCTCCCAGCCCAACACGGAACAAATGAGCGTTTAAAGAATAATGATTGGACATGAGGCGAGACATCACACGAATGAAGTCTCGACCCACATCCAATCCCCTGAACCAACATTTCTTAGACACGTTAGGAGTGATAGGATGTAGCCATCGCCCCAAATCTCCTTCACTCCATTTATACTGCCAGCTATCGAGTGATATCTGACGAAAAATATAGGAAAATTCGTTGAAGGCGGTTTGTCGGTCACTTGAATATCGCCTTCCATAGCGCCCACCCTTACAAGCGAGTCCGCATTCTCATTTTCAGGAATCGAACAATGAGAAGGGACCCACACAAAGGTGATAATAAAAGAACGTGAAGATAAAGCATTTAGAAGACCTCGTATTTTCATAAGAAAATAAGAGCTGTGCCTTACTGGCCTTGAGGAGCGAATAGCCTCTATAGAACTAAGACTATCCGTGAAAATGAAGTATTGATCCGGTGTAAAAGAGGCAACAGTTTCTAAAGAAAAATGAATTGCTGCCAATTCCGCGACAAGAACAGAACAAGGTGCTTGAAGTCTACGAGCGACGCTATAATTTTCATTGTATACACCAAAGCCAGCGGAGTCCTCTATCAAAGACCCGTCAGTGAAAAACGTTTTGGTGGAATCAACTAGGCCAAACTTTGCAGCAAATATCACCGGAGCAATCATAGCACGATGATGCTCTGGGATTCCACGAAGCTCCTGTTTCATGGATAAATCAAAATGAACCGAATTTCCGAAGTCGGAGAAGCAAACACGATTGGGAAGATTCAGCGAGGGGCTGACATCCTGTGTTATGTACAAATGGTACAAAGTCATGAAGCGGGTTTGAGGATTCAACTCAAGGAGCTTCTCAAAATTTTCGATCACCTGGGGGTTCATAACTTCACACCTGGTGAGGAGCCGAAGAGATAATTCTGAAAACCGATCCGAGAGTGGCAACATGCCAGCCAGCACTTCAAGACTCATGGTATGAGTCGAGTGCATACAACCTAACGCGATACGAAGACACCGATACTGAATACGTTCCAGTTTGATGTGCGACCGAGCCGCTGACTGAAAACAAAAATTACCGTATTCTATAATCGACAAAATCGTTGTCCGGTACAACGTTAGAAGATCTTGCGGATGCACTCCCCACCAGGTCCCGGTTATTGTGCAGAGAAAGTTGATCCTTTGTTGGCAGTTTCGCTTCAGATACTCAATTGGGATCTCCAGGTGCACTTTGAATCGAACCAGACCCCAAGATATTTAAATGACATAGAATGAGTTATCGGTGTACCCAAAATTTGAAGCTTCGGTTGTGCAGGGTTATGCTTCTTAGAAAAAACTACCAACTCAGTTTTCTCCGTAGAGTATTCGATACCTAGCTCGAGAGCCCAAGTAGACAAATTGTCTAAGGTATCTTGTAAGGGTCCTTGCAGATCGACCCTATTGGGTCCCGTGACAGACACTACACCGTCATCTGCAAGTTGTGTCAACGTACACCTCTCACTCAGACAACCGTCAATGTCTTTGACATAAAAATTATACAAAAGGGGGCTTAAACATGATCCCTGGGGGAGACCCATGTATCTAAATCGAAAAGCTGTAGAGTTTCCATGAGAAAAGCGCATATGTTTCTCTGACAGCAAATTGTACAAAAAATTGTTCATTACCTAATGGAGAAAAACCACAAGCGTGGAGTTTATCTGAGAGAACTTCAACAGATACTGAATCAAAAGCCCCCTTGATATCCAAGAAAACAGAAACCATTTGCTCTTTTTTAGCAAAAGCTAACTGAATCTCTGTGGAAAGTAACGCGAGGCAGTCGTTCGTTCCCTTACCCCTACGGAAACCATATTGAGTATCTGAAAGCAGGTTATTCGTCTCAACCCATTTGTCCAGACGGAAAAGGACCATTTTCTCCAACAACTTTCGAATACAAGATAACATCGCGATGGGTCGATAGGAGTTGTGGTCGGACGCGGGTTTACCAGGTTTTTGAATGGCAATAACTCTCACCAGTCTCCAGTCATCCGGTACAATGTTGAGAGCCAGAAACTGATTAAACAAGTGCAACATGCGCCTCTTAGCGACGTCTGGAAAGTTCTTAAGCAAGTTGAACTTGATTCTATCAGCCCCTGGAGCCGTATTGCCACACGAAAGGAGTGCGAGAGAGAGTTCTACCATTGAAAAGGGTTGGCTGATCTCATCTATCGAATTCGTGGTTTCGCGGAGGAAACATTTGTGCTGGCACTGAATCTGGACAAACTCTTCGCGCGAACTTGAGGATCCATTGGTCCGAATACTCCTCGTTCTCGTTGTTCGTACTTCCGTTACGCAATCTTCGCGCCGTATTCCAAAGGATCGTTTCACGCGTATAGCTCGTCCACGAATTGTCGCCAGTAACTACGTTTCTTGGCCTTGATGAGGCTCTTAAATTCTCGTTCGAGAGCCGTGTACCTGAGACGGTAATTACTCGAAGTTAGTTTTTTTTTTCCTTCCTAAGATAGTCCCTAATGTAGTCGGGGGAGGCGGATTGCTTAGTGTGTATCTACCAGCTGTGGATAATATGGTGCTTCCCGTAGGACCAATTATTCCTCCTAACGTTGGGTCGCATCCTGATTGCCCTAACGAAATACCTGTCATTGCATCTTCCAAAACTCCATGAATGCTAGGTGGCTGATGATTGTTGCCACGCTCAGCAAATGTAATTCCGGTCGCTGACTTTGCTTCGTTGCCAGTCGGGTCAATCTGTGGAACATGCTCCGTCGAGGCCACCATCGTTGAATTAAAGCTCTCCATTTACGAACCTTGCTGTTCGAACTTTGCTCGGATGCAACGCTACCGATGTCGTCTCTATCCCCCTCCTCCTGTGCGATTATCTCCCGCAGACGGAATGACTCGTTCATCACCGTCTCTTCCATTTGCAACTCCAGTTGCTGAAGTTCCGCTTCCTCTTGCGCCTTCTTGTGTTGCATCAGCAACTCTGCCTCCTTGTACTTGCGCTCCTGTTCCCGCCGCTGGAGTTCTAGACGCTTCACCGCCAGAGCTTTCTGAGCCTCGAGTTTCTCGAACTCTAAATGTTTGGCTGCCCTGCTGGAACAAGAAGAACTCATGCTTTTCGCCTCCTTGCTGACTGTTTTGACCACCGGCAATTGCACTGACGGTCGCTGGCACTCTGGACAAGTGAACACTCGGTCAGGCTCGGCGATACTATCGTTGACGCCCACACATTCGAAATGCCGCCAAGAGGACTCTTTGCAGGCTTTGCAGTGGCCTTTGTCACTACGTGTACTTCTCGGCATTGCAGTTGACACGCATATACCGATCCGGTGCGAATTTGAACAATCTTACAGATATTTTGGGGGGAAACTTTCGGGATTCTCACAAGACTTAACACCGTTTTATTGGATGTGATTCAGTGCTGTAAGCTAAGCATTTAATTATTCTACTGTAGGGATTCAAATTACAAAAAAAAAACACTTACATTGGTCACCCTAGTTTGTATGCTGTCCCCAACAATCGAAAATATATTGAAAATATATGTGCTAATAGATATCTAGCTAAACGAACCAAAATAGAAATGTAATTGCTAATTGCTAGTTCACATGTGCTGCCTATACTGCCTATTGTTTACATTCTCATTCCCTTCTGCCTATCACTGCCTATTATTTCCTTTGACGTATGCTCATAATCCATTGTAATGCTTCCATTCGTTGTTTTCCATCGAGGGGTATTCGATCGGGGAGTCCGTAGTGTTTGTACGGATAGACCGGCGCGCTCCGCAATAGTCGATATAATCAATCTTTTGATTAATACGAATAATTATAGCTGAGATATTTCTAATAATTTAAGTTATATATTTTTTCGAAACTTGATTTATCATACCTGTAACATAGCTATAGAAACAGTTGCGCATGATTTAACTACAGCTGCCTAAACGATGTGCAAGACATATTATTTTCAGTAAATAGGTGTTAATCTCTATGCATATTAAAAATACTTTTTTTATGTTTTCATTTAATTAACCTTCCTCGGGTATTAAAAAAACTGACATTAGGGTCAATATTAACCCGGATTTAAACCCTTTCTAGAATTATGAAACTTCAACCTAGACACAATGTTTCTACCCCATTTGAAAGGTTATGATCTCAAAAATGCATTGGTGGTGAAAAAAAACCTGGTTCCAGTCACCTGGTCACCGAGAATCTGCTACAAATGGAAGGAGGTTTTGATTTCGATGTGTGAACGGAATTGCATACAAAACATTTCAGACTATTGGTAGAGAATTGCCGTCTTCAACAAAGTTTCTCAGTATTTTATTTTTCGTCTTTTGACATTATCATATTAGTTCCAGATCATGTCGCAGAGATTGCGCTGACATATCTTTGTCAAATGAAGCGCTAGAGATTTGCCGTCTTGGGCAAAGTTCTGAATGTAAGATATATTATCACATATAATTGTATTGTTAACAAATAGTTTAATCGCGTTTTCACCATATAACCTCTACATTAACACATATAGTTAATGTTGCCATGTTGTAATTGAAAGGGTTTTTATTGTCTGCACACGGTCTGGATTATATATCTACTTTTTGGCATACACACTCAATTTACCTCGTCAAAATGTCCAACAGCCGATCAACTCAGCAGTTACTTTTGCTGATATCCCTGTTTAATGTTTGTTTGTTAGCTGAGTATCGGTAAAACTTTAATTTGTTAGCCGAATCTCGGTTACTTATTTACCGAATCTCAGTCAATTGAAATGCTGAAATGATCGGCTGTTGGATAGTACAGCAAAAATGTTTTTCGTGAAAATTATATGCATTTATATGCATTACCGTTAACACAGCCAAACTAAAACTCCCTGTGTAGTAGATTCCCGGTGAACAATGTTATCAGAACCAGTTTTTTTTTTGTTTCAATGCATTTTTGAGACCATAACTTTTCAAAGGGTGCATAAACATTAAAACTCTAAATTTCGAAATTCTACAAAGGGTTAAAATCCGGGTCAATATTGACCCTGATGTCTCATGTGTCACTTCATTTGTACAACCACATTAAACTGATTTAAAAAAAAAAAAATTTATGCAAAAATAAGGAGTTCCGTGAAATATTAAGAGTCGAAAATTTCAGCCCGATTGGTTTGAAAATAAAAAAAAGATAGCGTACATTGAAGTTGCGCCATGGGTCAGAATTGCCCCAACATCTTAAGAAGGATAATAAACATTATTATGATAACAGTTATGCACATTATTACGCTTCCTCGTAAAAATCACGAAAAAAATTTATTTTGACAACTATTTGCCAATTTGGACGCTGACACTGACGCAGCCCAAAATCGACTAATTCAAGAGAAATTTAGCGAAAACAAACTCTAGTTCAACTTGTTTTAGCATTCGGTCGTACCTATGAAAATAGGAATTTAAGCCTTGATATTCAAAAAGGTTTAACATAAGAACTGAACATTCAATTAACTAAATCGTGAAGCTTAAGATGCGGACACATCGCCACTGACGGGGTGATGTCTGCTGGTTTTGACGGCGGAAGCATCGGTACTAGCGATGACCATCATGACCATCTTTGTACTAGAGAAGTAAAATGATGGTCAATTTCCATGACGGTTTATTTATTCTTGGCGATATGATCGTAACACATAACCTTTGTACAAGATATAAAAAAAGGGTGAGGATCGCGAGAGAAAAATATCTCTCCGTTGTTATTTCATGTTGATGAGAAGTTCAAGAGAAAGAGAGGCTCTTCTGTTGCTTTGATTGTTATTTGCAAGAATCTCATTTGTCAATTCTAACGCTGTCAGTACCGTGATGGAGCTCAGCACTGGGTGCGATTCTGTGCATGTGTGCGAAGGCGAAATGAACTAGGCCAGTTGACGATTTGCTGCAAACGTCAATTTCCTCAACCCGCTCCTTCGTTTTACCCATCCGCTCTCGAAAACAATCAACCAAAACATGTCGATTGCTACGACCACAAACTCGTCTGCTAGTAGGTTATGAGACAGACCTACGCGACCTAACTTTTAGTTTGTCATTGATCTTTAGATTGGCAATGTGTATTTCTTATTTCATTTACTCTCAAGCAAATGTTAGCCAAAGCGACTGTGACTACAAACGGGATGCTTCGTTTAAAAACAAACAAATGCAAGAGACAGCAGGCTTCACGTTACATTACCGGTGCGCTATATCCATGGATAACAAAGAAGAGAGGAAACATGGTCTCTCTCAAAAGCAACAGTGATGCCATAGCTGCAGCTCAACAGCGAAGCATTATTTATCGTTGGGTACTATTGGACAGCTCTAAAACATATTTTTTTATTGCAAATGATAGTGCCAGATGATGGATAATATAATCATAGGCATAGATCAACGGCCAATGACTGGGAAGAAACATGAAATAAATAGCGATTTCAGATTGTCTGAATATGTAATAAATTTAACCCAATGTTAAACATCACATTCTGGCAACAAGCCTAGTTGTGGGAGAGAGCTGATGAAGACATGCTCTCCGGTACACGCGATGCAAATGCAAAATACACAAAGGCAAAATTTAAGCGAACTTCTTCAGCAGGCCAGAAACTGATGGTTTCTAGATGTATTTTAAATCTTCAAAATGACAGTAATAAATTGGTAATCATTCATGATTCATACATGAATCAATGGCCCAATAGAGAAAGCTTATGATCGTATCATTAAAAAGGAAATGATTTGGAAAATGTAGGAGTTATAGACCTATTTCCTAACAACTGATTAAAATAGTGACCCCTGATTAAGCCGTTCCCTACCCTATTTTACAGTTCGTACAACGATCAGCGTTGTATGTCTGTCATAAGTGTTAAACAAAATGGTCTTAGTGTTCCTAACTTTGCGCACTCATATTCGGTCTGTTCCTAACTTTACGCGGGTTGTTCCTTACTTTGCGCATGTCTTAATAAGGCATGATATTCGTTAGAAAGCAATGTTTTTTTTTGCTTTCAATTCAAACGACGCTGCTTTCAGAGAATTAGTAAAGAGTTAATAAGCAGAAAATTTACTTTATTTCATATAAAGACAAAAATTAATGATAATCAACAATTAACAGTTGCCAATAGGACGAAATGCTTTGTCGAAAAAGTGTTCATTTGTGAGTTCGAGCTACGGATTCTGATTTACGTCTGACGAAACTTGTTGAGTAAGAGCATTACAATCGATCGACTCTTTTGGACTAGTTGTGCTCGGCAATACAATGTGTTGAAGATATAACGTATTAACATTGCTAAAATTATCACGCTCCTCTATAATAAACATTATTTGAAATTGAAAACTGTTTTACACATTTAGTTTAAATTATTAGAAATCAACCCACCTTCATTTATTCCGAAACCGTAAAAATTGTCCTTTGCACTCATGTTTAGATTATCGTTTATACTGCCGTGAAACGCATATCGGTCCCATATGGAAAACCATCGAATGGAGAAAACAGCAATGAAAGTTGTGATAATGTTTTTCGTAATACACTATGTTTCGCATAATGTATGTATATTTTTCCACCCTGTAATATGAGTTATGATGTGTTCAATACTTTTGTTTCAAGAAACTACAAATTTATAACATTTCCTGCTTTTGCACATTTGTTTGAGGATTTGTTAAGCGACTCAAATTTCCAAATCCTAAGTTTTTGCAAAGTCCTAGCATGCAGTTATGTGCTTCTAAATTTATCATAATATCATATTAGCGTTAAACCTGAGAGGGTTGATTCATCGATTTCTGTTACAATTCCAAGTTTTAACATTCTGCCCATTTGCATGTTAGGCGGCGGGAATTTCTCTCGTGCTTTGGAATCGGTGGATTGTGAGTTAGGTTGTTACAGGAAGCGGAGGGACTGATTAGGGAAGTATACATTGAGAGTAGCTGAGCGGAGGAGATGAATAGAAATTAGCTTTCAGATGATTTGTTTATAGATCAAACCAATAATTAATCTTCAAACGTTATAGGGAAACTGCCCCCATATTAATCTCATTGTTCCTATATTCATCCTACGATCAAAGGATCAAATCAAAGAATTGGGCAGTTGAAGGATCGGTTTCGTTTTGTTATAATGTTTGCCTTCATTAAATAACTACAACAAACATTACTAACTAATCCTGTCACGTGTATATCGTTTTATATAAAATAGGATGAATTGCAAAACAATGAGATTATTATAGGTACATCTTCCCTATGTACTCACTAACAATAGAGGGTGACAGTAACAGTATAGACTAGTAACATTACAGGATTAAGGGGCTATTAAGTAGAACAGCCGACTGAGGTCATCAGATATAGCTTTTCATTAAAAAGGTTTGGGTATGAAGTAGTGTGTTGGGTTAGGGTAGTGGAGAATGCTTGAAGGAGAATTTATTGTTGGCCAATGCAAAGCACCTTCATTTGTTTGTTGGAATAAATATTTAATAATATGGGTTTATGGAATGTTACTAAATGTTACCGTTTTACACACGGGTTTTCTCAATACTTTTAAGTAAGAATAATTCAGTTAGGCATAAAGATTACTAACTAGAAAATAAGAAGAATGATTAGTAATTTCCATTTAATTCCAACTACCTTTATTGCTTATCTTGACAGATACGCGTATTTCGTCTACAATGTGCAGACTTCTTCAGTGTCGTGTACTAATACTCGACTGAAAGAAAACCTTCGCCACCTGCCGTATTTATCCTATTTTCTAAATACAAACACTTGTACCTACAGCTAACATTTCTTGTACCTAACCTATCCTGAGTCCAAAACAAATATTATGCTTGATATCTACCTCGCTTTTTGGTATACCCAACCTGATTATTCCGTAGCAGCGGGTGTTCCACTGCGTCGGTTTTGATGTCGTTTGGGTATTAAGTTAAAGAGCCATGTGTACCCGTTGCCTTGGTCTTTGTTTAATAGATTTGTGTTTTGTTGTTTGTTAATTTCTAAGCTTTCTGCGACGTCTAATTTCCAGGGTGTAGAGGTAGTCCGTAAGATTGTGATGTCATTCGTCGTTATGTCGTGATTTTCCGTAAAGATGTGTTCTGCAACTGTCGATTTGAAGTTATGTGAAATTCCTTTGTCAGTCTGTTTGACAGCCTTAGTCACCTCCGCTAGATGCTCTTTGAACCTTGTTGCCAAGGTTCTCTTTGTTTGACCTACATACATTTTGCTGCAGTGTTTACACTTAATTTTGTATACCCCTGCTCTGCCTAATACATCTATTGAATCTTTGGTGGAGCCTAACGACGATGCCAATTGGTTGTTCCTGCTAGAGAAAACTAAGTCCAAGCCAAATTCCCTAAGTTGAGTTTTTAGCTTTTGTGTAATATCTTTATCGAAGGGGACAGACACACGTTTCAGGGGTTCAGGTGAATCGGAAAGGGTTGTTTATGATTTCCTATGAAGAAGTTTTTCCTTTTTTGGATGATAGCTTGAATTGTCCTCTTTTCGTAACCATTGAGTCTAGCAGTTTCGAAGATATATGCTAATTCTTTGGCTTTTCCGGTTTTATTGAGGGAAAGGGTCAACATTCGGTGGATCATGTGGTGGAAAGTGGCCATTTTATGTTGAAAAGAGTGGTTTGAAGTGTAAGGGATGACTCTTTGGGTGTTTGTGGGTTTTCTGAAAATTTCAAACTCTAAAGACGATGATGACAATGATTCTCTAACTACCAGAAGGTCGAGGAATGCCTCCATAAAGACATCAAGTTCACTTATGAAATAGAAAAGGATGGGAAACTTGCATTCCTCGACCTTCTGGTAGTTAGAGAATCATTGTCATCATCGTCTTTAGAGTTTGAAATTTTCAGAAAACTCCACAAACACCCAAAGAGTCATCCCTTACACTTCAAACCACTCTTTTCAGCATAAAATTGCCACTTTCCACCACATGATCCACCGAATGTTGACCCTTCCCCTCAATAAAACCGGAAAAGCCAAAGAATTACCATATATCTTCGAAACTGCTAGACTCAATGGTTACGAAAAGAGGACAATTCAAGCTATCATCAAAAAAAGGAAAAACTTCTTCATTGGAAATCACAAACAACCCTTTCCGATTCACCTGAACCCCTGAAACGTGTGTCTGTCCCCTTCGATAAAGATATTACACAAAAAGCTAAAAACTCAACTTAGGGAATTTGGCTTGGACTTAGTTTTCTCTAGCAGGAACAACCAATTGGCATCGTCGTTAGTCTCCACCAAAGATTCAATAGATGTATTAGGCAGAGCAGGGGTATACAAAATTAAGTGTAAACACTGCAGCAAAATGTATGTAGGTCAAACAAAGAGAACCTTGGCAACAAGGTTCAAAGAGCATCTAGCGGAGGTGACTAAGGCTGTCAAACAGACTGACAAAGGAATTTCACATAACTTCAAATCGACAGTTGCAGAACACATCTTTACGGAAAATCACGACATAACGACGAATGACATCACAATCTTACGGACTACCTCTACACCCTGGAAATTAGACGTCGCAGAAAGCTTAGAAATTAACAAACAACAAAACACAAATCTACTAAACAAAGACCAAGGTAACGGGTACACATGGCTCTTTAACTTAATACCCAAACGACATCAAAACCGACGCAGTGGAACACCCGCTGCTACGGAATAATCAGGTTGGGTATAAAGAAAAGGCGAGGTAGATATCAAGCATAATATTTGTTTTGGACTCAGGATAGGTTAGGTACAAGAAATGTTAGCTGTAGGTACAAGTGTTTGTATTTAGAAAATAGGATAAATACGGCAGGTGGCGAAGGTTTTCTTTCAGTCGAGTATTAGTACACGACACTGAAGAAGTCTGCACATTGTAGACGAAATACGCGTATCTGTCAAGATAAGCAATAAAGGTAGTTGGAATTAAATGGAAATTACTAATCATTCTTCTTATTTTCTAGTTAACCCAGTGGAGGACCCGGATACGACCACCCATGTGAGTCTAGAGTATCGCACGAGCTGACAAGTGCAACGGGAAGGACTATAGGTGTATAGACCTGGGGGTGAGTCCCCGGATACGCAATCTTAGCAGGAAAGCACGGACTATACACTGAACAATTACAATTACAATTTCCTGCGAAAAATCGGCAGTGGGTTTGATATGCGATTATTTTGCCTGTCCGACTGTAAAATAATCGCAATCAGTCCCAGTCTTTTTTTAAGATAGAATTAGATTGGTACAGCTTTATGGCAATTGTAGCATTTTAAATGGTAGCATGACAGTTGTTGTTTGCTGTTGCTCGGCTGTTGCTTCAACCATATGCGATTTGGTATTGTTGCCTATAATTGCCGCTGTCCTATGTTTCACAAGCTCTAAATCAATAACTGGGAAGTACA